>JAOUQU010000012.1:2904541-2941192 GCA_028566735.1 Ammoglanis amapaensis | reverse complement strand
GATACTCTGGGGATCGGTAACGGTCCACAGAGTAACCCAGGGTCGAATTCGACTGAAGGGTAAAATAGAGAGAGAGAGAAATGTAATTCATTACATGTATTTATTTTATACGTATAATGCAAATTGAGTGAAAAAGGACTTACCAGATGAAGACAACTTATGAAAATGTCTTTCTAATAAAATCCAGTAAAACAAGTCAGAAAACCAAATTTGCTCTTAAGTTTCTCTAATTTGAAAAGTAAACACAGTTAAATATCTGTCATCAGCTAAACTGTGATGCTTTCTGTCTCACAGAACGAATGCCCTGTTGCACTAATCTCACTCACAGTCTGGACCTGAAGCCTTTCAGGTGGGAAGATCAGGAAGAAGGAAGAGACTGCAGGAAACGATAAATTAATAAGACACTACGTCACACACACACACACACACACACACACACACACACACACACACACACACACACACACACACACACACATCACTCATACAGGTAGCAACCCATGTGTAAGAGTGACAAAGCACTTTCCCGGCATCGTTCCACTAATAAATATTTAAAGCAAGTGACTAAGCTAAATGTTAAAACCATACTTGTACTTACTAAATAAACAGTTTTGTTGTCTTTTATGTTGTAATTATACAGATATTTAAAGTAAAAATGATAATCACATCAGCTCTGCCGACTCACAGCCGGAAGTCCTAGGTTCAATAGCTAGGCTAAAACAATTCAGGGGCTTTCAATGTGAGTTTGCGTGTTCTCCCCGTGTCTGTGTGGATTTCCACTCCAAAGACATGCAGTCAGGTTAGTTTGAGATACTGTAATTGTCCTTTGTATGTGTTTTTGTCTCTGCCCGACTGCAACAGACTACCGACCTGTTCAGGTGTCTAGTGTATTTGCACAATGTGTGTCCATGACCTTAAGTAGGAGTAAGCAGTGGTAAAACTAGATAACGTATGGATGGAAATATATATTTATATGAATTCTATATGCAAGATAATAGCATTTAAATTTTCTAAACAATAATTTTCATTGTGCATAGACAGGCAGGCACTGAGATGAAGGAAGGCCAAATAATAAACTATAGGTAAATAAAACGGGTGTGGCATTTGTGTAAGTGTAAGCATATCAGTTAAGGAAATAATAATAATATCTAAGTCATTCATTTACAGGAATAACATCTACCTTACCTGAAATAGTCCAGCTTTTGTCTGTTAACAGCAGAGGTCAGCTTCAAGAAAGGACGTGTGTGATGTGTTTAAAGTGTCTCTACTTCTAAACCTATAGACACACCAGGGAAAACCTGGAACCAAAACAACCTGGAGTGGAACAACACTGTAATGGAAAGTTTCATTCTTTAAAAATGCAATTTGCAGCCATAATATAATAATAACATGTAATGCAGCTTCTAAGCCAATTTAATACACATTATTAATATTGAATTACCAAGATCTAGAACTTAACTGGACTTCATTACTGTAGGGGTTCATTTGTGTATCACAGTGGCGAGTTCGTCTGAATTAAAAACAATGTAAAGTTAAATTTATTAGAATTTCATTATAAGATTCTATTACTGCTGCATTACATAAAATGATTCGTATACGTTAAATACTTAGCTTATGATATTAAATGCAATACATGATTATACTTTTAGGCAGTGGAGTGGCTCCTTCGACTGGAGGACCTCCAGTCTGGAAAACCAGTATTTAAACAAAGGTGTGACTACAAAGTTTTATGGCACCTTTTCAGGAAGTATTCAGTATTTTTAAATAAGTGCAAGGATAAAGTCCACCGTGCATTTCCCGTTGTCATATGCAATGAGGAAGTTACACAAATCGAGGTATTGCATGATTGGAAATGTTAACTCACACTTGGCTGATGTATGAAGATGGATATTTTGATTTTCAGCATTTAGCTGATATGTTTATCAAAATAACTTACAAGTATAAGTATTCAACCTGAGTAAGTGTTTTCATGAACACTTTATCTTTTAACAAAGGGGCAGCTATTGCCAGGTGGTAAGGGAATTGAGCTTGTGATCAGAAGGTTGTTCACAGATTCACGAAATCACTAGAACTGTTTGCTTTTTCAAGTGCCCTTGACAAGACACTTAACCCCTAACTGCTCCCCGGGCTCCGTGGCTAGGCCTTCCCACCGCGTCAGGCACATGTACTCACAGCTGCCCCTAGGGTGAGTTTTAATGCATAGGTTAAAAGTTTTTACATCACCAAAACTGTGCTAATAATTACCAAACATATCGTCCACTCGGAAATACAAGATTGTATCTGACATTTTTAGTCATAATTGAGTTATTCACATATTCTTATTATGACAACTTTATAGCATTATGTGAAATGTTTGTTTAGTTCTCTGCTTTTTTGGACACAGATCAGTTTTGCAATATGGAAAGCTCAATATCTCAAAAACTGCTCAGAATTAAAACCGAACCTATAATTTTTTAATATAATTAAAAAATAAGCCGGTTAAGGAAAAAAACAATGTTGTACAAATAATTTCAAGAGTGTAAACAAACACTTTAAAAATAAATATTTCAATATTAATTTCCAATTAATTTTCAATATTAGTTTCCCAAAAAGCTAAAAGTAGACATTAAACAGGTCATTTAGTGTATGCAAATGCTTTATTTCTGTAAACAGTAGTCATTACATAACGTTCATAACAATTTCAGTACCAATATTAAAATACAGCATTTTAAGTCTTTATCTCATTAATATATAAAACATATATACATATTTTCAAGTGGCTGCACAACAGCTAATAATATAAGTTTACAGGTGTTTATATTTTAAATTCACTTCAATCATTCCCGCAAATAAACCATGTTCAGATCTAATACCAAAAATTTACACCCACAGAACATAAAACGTACATAAAAAATTACAGTCATAAACCAAAATATTATGCATCACAATCCCATAATAGTACTGACCCACATCATCTCATCAACATACCAACACAATGTACATGCACGCTTGTTGTGGTAGTGCTGACCACTGAATCAATATCAACACATTACTTGTTCACATTCAACTTGGTTCTGTGGCATTAGACCTTGGCAAATGCAAGAACTGGAGATTATATTTTGTGAAGATAATTTATATAATTGTGCAAACACAGATACATTCCGAGTGCTTTACAGTTGGTGCTATATTTACTAAACAGCCTGGGACGATTTGTAAGAATAAACCTCCATAAAAAATGATCCCAACTTATACGAATACCAGTGTTGAATTTTAAATAAGAAATGCTTACAAATGGCTGTAGAACATAAAACAAAAGATAATGTATTTTGTAGAGCATTATTATTTATACAATCATAGCCAAATAATGACTGTGATTTGGTTAAAAAGCATTTTAAGGTCAAAGCAATAATATGAAAATACTGGCAATACTTAAAAAAACATTTGGCAAAATAGAATAGACAAAATACCCAAAATATTTCTGTAGTGCAAGTGCCTCTTAAATAAGTGAACAAACAGAACTAACAATTGCTCTCATCACAAACAAAAAAATCAAACATGAATAACCATAACCACACATGTAAACAATCATATTTATAAAAAGGTGTTTTTGTCCATAATAGCTACTGAACGGTCACATTATACACCTTTGTTACCGCTCCGACTGCTATAGCTGCACCCCCCGCTGATGCAGCTGTCGATGGTCTTTCTCTTCTGACATATCTGGGTTTGCGCACTGCAAATAAAATCAAATTCAAACCAATTTATGAACTTCTTATTTATTGAACAATTTATTGAGTCTTCTTTAGCAATTACTGACCTGGTATTTACATTTGAGTATAATGCATATTAAAAAGTAAAAATGTTTCAAAAAATCACAATTGTTTCATTTATCTTTCCAAACTCTGCCAACATATACTTTAATGCAATAGTAAATCATCTAAAAGAGACATTATGCATTTATGAACATCTTATTTTAAAATGATTTCCCCACACCGTTAGTTTTGTTATGTCATTAAGCCACCCCTGTACTATTATTTAACACACAGGCAAATATTCCCGCATTGAAATATTCCTAATATTAGTTTGGTAGCAGATAAATTTGTTATTAATTACTGGGGCTTTCCAATCACACCACAATATACCTTCAACATATACCTTCCACAATCACTGGCTCTTCAGTTACATTGAAATGACTTGTAAAAAGCTAAAATATTAACCAAGCTATTAAAAAAACAAATAAAACTCATTTTTGACTTATAAATAAAGACTTTACCTGATGAAGTATTTGACGGCATCATGACAGCCTTGAAAAAGAGAAAATATATATATTTTTTACATAATAACTTTAAAATGTACTGTAACCAGAATAAAAACCATTTTACACTTTGTAAAACTTTGTTACACTTTGGAAATCAGGATTCAAACAAAGTCCAAACCAAACATGGTAAAGCAGCATGGATTCTTTTTTAAAAGAAGCTATTGTGCTACACAATTCTCAAACCATTAAATAGCTCAATTCAAAGGCAGTAAAAATAGTATTTTCACTGCCCGATTTTGTTAAATAAAGGTTCGAGTGCTTTAACAAACAGCATTTTTAGAAGCTATGCAAACGTTTCCGTTTTTTATTAGCTTACCGTTTCACTGGGTTGAAATATGAAAGCTAAAAGAAACAAACAAATTAAGTCAACAATCTAGAATTAGGAAAGATTAGCACAACAAGTAATTTTTGTATTATTGTATGCTAACCTGTGGCTTCTACTGAATTATAATACACGAGTGAGTGTGCGTTCTTTTTTTTTTCATTACCTTTGCGCCCAAATAAGACACCAGGGAGACGATTTGAGCGTTTTAGGTAGAAAAAAGAGGCAACAGACAGAATTATCAATAATCAAACTGTCATTGAACACGGCTGGTCTTTGTAAATATTGCGTTTACCAACTTGGCATATTGTATCACAAAAACTACTCTTTTCATTTTGACACATAAATGAGAAGGTATATTACTGGCCGATGTGTGATGTATCATTTAAAGTGTCAGTTTCACTGCAAACTGTACCAGCGTTTAATTTAATTTTCTTTTTTTTTTAATTAAAAGTGATGAGAACTTGTATTGCTGGCCCATGGTACACCAAAAATGTCAGAACATACTGCACATTACAGTTGACACAATAAATAACAATGAATAATTATGAATGATTTTTTTTTTAATCATGAGTATACCGGTATAAACATAATAAGATTGATGCGATTCCACTATTTTATATTCTTACCCAGCCCACTCTTACACAACACTTACAGGACTTGCAGAATGTTAGGTTCCCCACATCAGAAGTAAAGGAGTCACACGGCATGCACAAGATGGTATTGTTCTCCAGAGAGCGGGGACACCCTAAATACCAACATATAAAGGTGAATTGAAAGCAAGAAAAAAATGCCAAAAGTACAGTAACACAATGATGTAAGATGATTAGATACAGTATTGAGCCTGATATATTACATTCAAATGAATGCTAAATTTGTGTTGGACTTTTCTCAAACCCATCAATGATCACATGCAAGAATAATAACTACAAAGCATTTATACAATTGATAAAAAAAACAACCTACCATGATCACAATGTGTACCGTTTGCAGAGGTTTCGTTTACTTTCTGTGTTCTTTTACAGCAGTCATTTGGGTTTTCTAGTAGACCCTAGAATATACAAACACGATCATTTCAATACAGTATTTAAGTGATTAAACAAGATTTGATATGACACATGAATTTTAGATTGTGATGATGAAAATGTGGCTCAAGCAAAACACTGAGAAATGAAACTAGAATGAATTAGAATTGAACAATACAATACTCTTCTTTATTTTTCCAGTGTTAGTTTATTCTATAAATAAACCTTCTGTATTGAAATCATATGCAACATTTAAATGCCGCTGCCGAAACTTTTAGATTGGAAGATTAGTTCCTTTAAATATGTTAAAAAGCTTTTAAAGACACAAAAATACACTTACCTGGATTACTTGGGGTTTGAATAGTAAAAGTGTGACTCCTATAATGCAGTAAACTGGGATCATGATGATGTTTGTTCTGTAAGTGATATTGTGTCAGGAATTGTGCATAAAAACAACAACAACAACAACAAAATGCTCATCTTGATTTGTTTGATATGAGCTTATGACATATTCACTATAATAATATCTGTTTGTATATTTATCTTAATGTTAAACGTAATAACAAAATATTTCAGTGTAAATGTGTTAATATTGTGTACAATAATCTAAACGTAAACTTACCTTTAATCAAAACGAGTGAATCGTTTTCTCTAAGAGCAATCACTTCCTGTTTATCAAACTAGACTTCAAATTAAAAGTTGTTTTTAGTTTAAAATAAATGCTAACGGTAAACGACAAATGTTCTAATATTAGCATTTTCACATTAATTAAAACAGTCAAAGGCGTTAAATTAAATTAAGTCCTAAATTAAAGGCATAAAAGGCGTTAAATTAAATTAAGTCTTAAATAAATTCACATATTACAAATTAACATAAAAAACCATACAGCCACAACTTAATAAGATTGTGTTTAAGTACTAATAGTGTTATACATCAGTGTACACACACTGTACAATGCTTGGTGCAACTCGTGCAACTTTACTAGTGTGTTTTTGCTTAAGCATGTTTTGGTCCTGTTGTCAAAATGAAACACTTAACAAGAAAAATGCCAGGACCAGAAGAATGACAGTGCAAAGCTAGATTTGTGTTATTAACAGTACAAAATCATACAAGAGATCTTGAAATTAGTGAAGAAAACATCTCCAGTTTAGTTTATAACAAATGCTGCCATGTCATTTTGCTGTAGCAAGATGCACAATTATAATTAATTATACCAGTGTAACTGGGTTATTACAATAAATGCTGTATTTACCCAGTTACCTCATTTGGTTATAACAATATTGATTTATAGTTGATTTTAGTTCATCAACTAAAACAGACCAAACGCCCACATCATCACTGATCCAATGTCCCTGCTAAAAAAAAAACAAAAAAAAACGCAAAAGACCAGATAAAAACACACCCTATACTGAATATTGTTATTTTTGGCCTGGAGCTATTTTTTAGCAGGAAATTAGGCAATTTAAATGAAATTTGGGAATTGCTTCACATTATATTCTACTTGATTGTTGTTGTTGTTTTTTTATCTCAGTGTGTTTTGGATATAATTGTTCTTATTTTGTTTTCGTATGTCATTATTTGTCATGACCCTGCTAAAGGTTTTGCTCAAGACCAGCAGGTCATCCAAGAATAAAATACCCAATGCTAGTTAAGAGTTAGTTAACAAGCTATAACCAACCAGCACAGGGTGTGTTTGGGCCAGCTGTTTTTTTTAGCGGTAGTCTTTTTGCTTTCTGTGTATAAGAAGTGTAACTGACTACATTTTAAATCACACCCATTACTAAGCAAAATCATACTTGCAAAATACATAAGTAAAGTATTTAAGTAAAATCATCAAAGTATCAGTAGTTGTACTTGAGTACAGTATTTTAGTATTCTTCAGTATTCTGAGGTGACCACAGGTATTGATGGATATACATGAGGCCTCACTGTTTATGTTACTGCACCATCGGCTGAGCCCAGAGAAACGAGCCTCATCGTGTCGTGAGTTTATATACACCGTAATTAGTTGTATTGGAAACAAACAGAGACACAATACGAAGTAAATAGTGAAGTTACTTCAGCGTTTCTTTTATCAGTAGTTTACAACAGAGTCATAAACCTGTTGAGAGGAAAATGCTGGTATATTGCAGTACCACTCGCGTGCAGTAGATGGCGTCTCGCGCGCGTTCGTTCTCTCACACACATTATCTTTAAAACAGTTTATTTTAAAGTAAACTTTTGGAATATTTTGTCTTCTTGTGAGGAGAATTATTGCGGCAACTCACACCGAATGTATTCTGATAACTGTGTAAAAACGACTGTAAAATAACACGGTAAATGAACGTCAAGCTAACGCGTTAGCTAATATCCGGTTAAAGCACTAATTAGAACGAGGGGGGGTGTATTGTTTTTTTTATTTGCTTGGTTGTTAAATTAATAAAACAAAGTTTTGTGGTCAGCTATTTCAATATGTTCCCTTATTATTAGTGATACAAGACCATGAAGCCTAATATCTGGAACATTAAGGACGTTCTGAATGTCCCAGTGGCCTCTGTGTAAGTCTCACACAATCTTCTATTGTTTTATTTCACATTAAATCAGGTTAGTTTATTTTAGTTTATTAGACCCCCTGCCATTCACAGTATTCAACATTGTCATTGCTGTCTGTGTGGGTACTCTTTGGTACTATTGTTCTGTTTGTAAAATTCTAAACGTGAATGGATGTTTTTTTTTGTCTAATTACAAATAGTGTTAATATAAATAAATGTGCTATTACTTGCTTCATTTAAGCATATTTATAAGTTTTCTTTTCCACAGAGGACCAAAATCAGTTAAGAATTGTGCCAACAGTGACTATTCAAGTCTGACAGATTCTCAGTACTTGTCTGGATCTCAGTTCTGGCTGGAGAATTCTCAGAGTTTTTCTCAGGACATTAGTGGACAGTCCAGAGCATCACAGGAAGTATGATTTAACATAATTGTTGGTGATCTTGTCCCTCAAGTAATAGCTTTATAGGTTTATTATGTTTAAAAAGCAGTGGCGGCTGCTGGTCTTTCAAATAGTGGAAGCACTCTGGCTTACATCATAATTATTGGGGATATACATAGCGATTAAGTGATCTCAAAATATCTTCAATCAAAACGGGATTCAGCCTTTTGACTGATCCGCCAATCATCTTGCAGATGTTCAACATCCAGACCCACAGCTCCCAGAGATGCTCAGCGTCCAGGAGCAGGATACGATCGTGACATTTATGCAAAGACCAGCAAGTTTCAAAACAATAAAAAAAAAACTGTTCCGTGCAGTCCCAGTAAAGTAATTAGTTGCTCTATGAGCAAATGCATCAACGCTATGAACATGTATAAGAAGTTAACTAACATCTATATATGTATTTATATATGTATATTAATTGTTTGCTTGTCATTAGTCCTATTTGTTTCCAAATAGGGTTCAGCAAAATATTATATCATTTAAATGATTTCTACAATGATAATAACATTAGTATATTTTTACCTAAATACTTACAGATTAATGAATTGAAGGTGTCAAACAACTACCATGCTAAGCCTTTCCTGTTCGGAGACTGCAAAGCAACAAACCTCCCTGCTGGCAAACATAATGGTATATTAGAAAAATTCGAAGATGAAAAAAGAAAAGCCAAAGAGAAGTAAGAGCTTTTTTAGCTTATTATTTTATTTTTATTTCTTAAATGTGTAAACTCTATTTAACTTTTTCTTTCTTTTGGCCATTCCAATAGTCAGGAGTTCCAATAATTTGGTATTTTAGTCTGGACAGTTTTCATTGTTTTCATTTTAGACAACCCTTTGTATATTTAAGCTTTAGACCCACGTTTGAACCCCAGGTTTCAGAAGTAATTGTGCAGGTTACCATATTTAGCCACTGCACCACTTGAGAAAAATACTGAACATGTCAAGATATAAGATTAATTAATTAATTATTAAACGACTATGGAACAAAAGTGCAGTAAAAATGTGAAATATGTTTATATCAATTCAAATTTATTTGTCATTATACATATGTACAGTACAACGAAATGTTTCTCTTCGCATATCCCAACTTGTCTAGAAGTTGGAAGAGCGCAGGGTCAGCCAACGTACGGCACCCCTGGAGCAGACAGTGGCTGTGTAGCAGAGCCTGGATTTGAACCCCCAACCTTTGGGTCCACAGCCCAACGCTCTACACACTAGGCCACACTGTCCCTAATATTATATATGATCTAATGAACAATCCAAACTGCTTGAGATTCATGCTAAACTACATTAACTGTGATTTTCTTTTGGGTTTTTTAGTGAAATGCTCAATGGAATCCGACAGCTGCATGAAAGTCTAGAAGATGTAAGTGATGCAAGCAAAATAACCAATACTTACCTGGGGTTTGGTTTTTATATATAATTATTAATTTATTCCTTGAGTGAAAATACTTTGAACTGTATTTCAGATCAAAAGGACCTTTTTAGGCTGCATTGATGGAAGTTGTGATGCAACCAGAAATGCAATAGCTGATGAAATGGCAGGCTTTAAAAAAACAAGTATTATATAACTTATATATGTTTATGCAATTATGTATCTAAATTCACAACATATTACTATTTTAATATATTATTATTATTGTTATTATACAATTTATAATCTACTATTGAAATTAATTACAGCTCAGGACAGTTTTTCTGCCATCAAAGAAAGCATTACAAGTCAGACTGAACTTCTGATGAGTCTGCAAAGCCAGACTCATTTGAAGATGAAGGACACTGATGCAAAGGTAGGAATAAATAACCAAAACCACCATGGTTTTGCAATACATTTTTATAATATAAATATATATTCAAGATTTGCCTATTTTTTGTATATATTTATGCACCAATATATTATTATGTCAACATAAGCTGCTCTTCAAGGACAGATTAGGGTCTTATGTTGAAAGAAGTTATGATAAATTATATGATTATTGTGTTTTTCTAATCACCTAGACCACATTTGCCTTAAAGGACTTAAGCTCGATCGTCCTCAGTCTCCAGAAAGATATGGAAGCACTGAAAGTAGACCAGATCAAGGAACAGAGTACACTTGGAGAGATTCTGACTTTACTCAACACACTTATGACCACTTACTCCACTATCACATATCCCAACCCTGTTAAAATGACTGACAGCACTGTCCAGACATCCCCCAGTCTGGTAGCACAGGCCAGTATTGTTTCAGAGAGAAGTTTTTACAAGGACATGGTGCTCTGTAATCGGGCTGTTACTCATCCCAAAGAAAAAGTGGGCCAGAGTATTTTTAACATCAAAAAAAGATCACCCAAGAAACAGCTAACATCTGCATTCATTCAGGCTGTTAGTACTCTCCCTGTTGAGAAGCAACAGCTAGCATTCAGCCATATGGGAAATGGGAGGCCTGAACACACTGAATCCTGTGACACACGTTCAGTAACAAGCTCAGTGGCTACTACCACATCCAGTCCATTTATACAGGATCCTAAAATGTATTATGTTGTTGGACCTCCTGTTCAAATAGAACCATTCAAGTTATTAAATGATACAAATGAGAATGATTCAACAACCTGGATTGAGATGCCCAGGCAGAAACCAAAGTCCAAAGAATGTCAAAGTTCCAGAAGAAAAAAAAGAGCACTGATTTTACCAACACGCTGTAATCGCAGAATGTCCTTGGATAATGTATTTGAAAAAGGCCAGTATGTTGAAGACCAAGAAAACAAGGAACCTCAATCAGCTGTCAGTGCGTACTGTAAAAAACACAAATCTGTCTCAAGTTGCCAGCAGCAAAGCACATCTGGTTGGGAAAATAAAGTGGAACGTGGACCAGCTCTAAATCCGTGGTCATGGTCTCAGAGCAGCAACAGCTCACAAGTGATTATGGAATACCAACAAGCTCAATGGGAACCTGAAAACTGTGATCCTAAAGAGAATACAATAAAGAAACAAAGAGGTGGTTGGCAGCTTTTTGACTTCATCAGTGATTCTGATTGATGTTTTCTGAACTACCCATTGTTGCATCGGTTTCTTACTGCCAAAAGTTTTTTTTCTTTTGCAGTTACAGTAAAGGCATTTACTTGTCTTGGACTCTTTTCTTTTTCTTGCATTGTTAGACTTGTTATTAAGAACAAGAATACTGTCCTGTTGATTTTGAAGTGAATTCTGTTTAGTTCTTGTAGATATTTGGTGGTTTACAGTATAGCTTAATGTCAGTGTTCAAGTTAAAGGAAAGAAAATAGATTTCATAGATTTGCAGTTGTAAAACTTGTACAGATGTAAAACATACATGTTTAAAGGTGAATAAACAGTTTGTCTTATGTTTATATAGAACATGTTTATTCTTTGTAATCTGTATCATGCTCCGCAATCTACTGCAACTTCATGCAATTAAACATTTGCACTGTTAAAATAACATTATACAGCTGTTTACCAAAATAATGTGCAAATATAATTAGTGGTTTTAAAGTATTTTGTGGTGATATGCCCTAAATCAGTGCAAGGCCTCATTTACAGGGGTTCCATAATTATAATAGCATGTTAGTTTAGTTATATATATATATAGCTTAAACCAACTTTTTCATTATTATGTGTAAAGCAAATGTTCATATTAGTCTTATAGTGTCTAATAATGACAAATCAATGTCAACAGTGGGATTCTAACGATTACCAGGATGCACCTTTAAATCTGTTAAACTTTCCACTATTTACATTTTACACAGATACATTTCAGTTAATCAGTATTAAGTAAATAAAACACAACCACTATGTACAGCTGGGAAGGTATTTCAGCAACCAGCTCAAAGATTGGCAAAGACTAACTGATGACAGTGTCATTGTCGTGCTTGAATGATTTTTGTTATTCATCGACCGGAGGAGACATGAGGCCTCTTGGATTAAGGTTCGCCACCAGACACACATCATAGCTGTCATGCATTACAGCCTGCTTCACCACCACAGTCCACTCGTTATCCCATGGATCCAACTGCAGGATGTCTTTGGTGATGATGTCATGTCTATCTAAAATTTGCAAACCATTACACAAAGCTAATGTTATATGACATTTTGACAACAAACAAATGTGTAAAAACAACTGAATCATCTGCATTTACCTGCTCCTCTGTAGTATCCACATATGTACAGTTTTCCATCCACTACC
The DNA here is from genome assembly GCA_028566735.1 of Ammoglanis amapaensis. NCBI lineage: Eukaryota > Metazoa > Chordata > Actinopteri > Siluriformes > Trichomycteridae > Ammoglanis > Ammoglanis amapaensis. The sequence continues at coordinate 2,928,395 of JAOUQU010000012.1, read as the reverse complement.
CCAGCGTTAGTCGCGTTGCTTCTCACTGAGAGAAGTGGTCGAGGTAACGGAGGTCCATCCCTCCAGAAATCTCCATCAGGATTATAGATCTCGACTGCATCTAGGCAGCGACGTGACTGCCCTCGATCCACACCCTCACATCCAATACCACCTGCACAGCAATTAGCAGAGCTTTCCAAACACTGTCTTGCACGATTGTTTTGACAATTTTGGACAAGCAGGATTGGCCCAGGAACAATCCAAGGTCTTATCATCTCTCACCTAGAACATAGATCTCCCCATTGAGTGCCACTGCACTGCAGCGATATTTGGAATATCTCATAGGACAAAGCTCAATCCACTTGTTAGTATCTGGGTTGTACTCCAACAGGCGGTTACTCATGCATTCAGGTTCATCATCTGCATGATACATCTGTCACATACAGGCGAGAATGAAATGCACAAAAACAATGTTACATTCAATAATGTCCCTGCTAAAAATACAGTCTAAAACCCAGCTGGTCAAAACACACCCTATGCTGGTTGGTTATAACTAACTCTTGACCAGCATTGGGTATTTTATTCCTAGGCGACCTATCTGGTCTTGAGCAAAACTTGCAGCAGGGTCATGACGAATAAGGACAAAAAATATAATGAGAACAAATATTTACAAACCACACACACAGATTCAAAACAATAAAGTAGAATATAATGTGAAATGATCATAATAAATTTCATAATTCCATTTAAATTGCTTTATTACCTGCAAAAAATGTAGCTCAAGACCAGCCAGTCATCCAGGGAAACAATACATAATGCTGGTCAAGAGATAGTTAACAAGAAATAGGCAACCAACATAGGGTGTTCTTTGACCAGCTGGTCTTTAGCTGGATTTTAGCATGGGTAAGTTAAGACATATCATCTGGTATGTTGTTGTTGTTTACTGTTGTTGTTATTATCGTTATTGTTTTTGCAGTTGGTACAAAGAACTTCAGTTTTGGAGCTTCTCCAACCCAGTTGTTTAGTTGTTACAATTTGGCTCAAACCCTTACACTCACACTGTTTTCTCTTTTGGGTAATGAAGAGATAATCATTGTTATTCACTTCATCTCTCAATGCTTATAATGACATGCCTGGTCAGTTAATATCGTTAATGTTATTTACAGAAATGCCCATGTTGTGTGTGATTACCTGTGGTGTCTTTCCCCCAAGCACATAAAGGCATTTTTTTATCTGGACTACACTGTGACAGGCCAAGGGGACTGGTAAAGGTGCAGCATTGCGCCATGGGCCACCCTGTATCGACCAGCGAGCAACACTGTTGGTCATTAGATATTGGTTTTTCAGTTTCATCTGACCTCCAATCAGGTACAAGTATTCACCCATGGAACCCAGAGCATAAGAATCACGATATTCTGTTGAAGTCAAGTGTTTCCAACTACCTTGAGCTTCCTCATTATATCTGAAAATGAAAACAAGAAGTAGTTTATGTTATGTTGTTTATACATGGGTAAATTAATTTGCCATATTATATGATATTTAAGACTTACTTGAATATTTCCACGTTATTCTCTTTTTGCCTTGCCATCCTTCGAGCTCCTAATTCTCCTGCGACAATAATTTCATTGTGTTCAGTGACGACCCCTGCACAGACATATCCAAGGGCATCTCCATATCGTGGGGAAGTGATAAAGAATGTGCGTCCAGTGGCAGGTGCATAACAGAAGCTTTGGTCTAAGTAGCTCCCATAGCGTGAGCGTATCCCTCCACTTTCATTGCCAATGCAGAGTAGAAGACTAGTGGTTTCCATTCCATAGCGCAGCTTCAATCTTCGAGTCGGAGCATTGGGGTGAAGACCAGCTGCTACAATGGCATCCTCCATCATTTGTAGGCACTCTGCATCAGACAGCAGTGCTGTGTTGCGCTGCAGTGTCTCCTTTAGATAACTTAAACTTATCAGTGGTAGACGGACCTTCTTTAAGAGTTCCGGGAGATGGTTTGCACGGTTTTCTTCTCCTAGACTCACACCAACTGAGCAATATTTTACCCACCGCAGCACAACATCGAGAATAGTTTCTTCTCTGGTCACATTGAGGTCATCAGAGGATAGCAAGGCACCTAACTGGTGGGCCTCCAGTTCCAACACTTCACTGCTCATACAGACCTCGGTAAAGTGTTGCCGGAGGTAACGCTGAGCCTGGTCTGCCAAATCTTCAGCCCCTAAATCCCGGGCATAGTAATAAATTCCCAGGCAGTTGGAGACCTCCATGTTGTCCGTCATGTAAACCTGGCAGCGACCGAAGACATCATCCATCTGAAGTAGGAAGGCAGCGACTGAAATTCCCTGAACATTGTCGTGGGAAAGTGGGAGTTTGGAGCTGTACATGTATTCCAGTAATAAGGCTAAGCTTTGAGCTGGCATGTCCCGCAGTACCACTTGGCGTGTGGTGCTCTCACGCAGACCACAGGTGAACATCACGCGAAAGTAAGGGCTGAATGCAGCGAGGACGGACCGGTGACATGGGAAGCTGATGCCTTCTGCGACTAACACCACATCCGTCAACTGTTCAGCCTCACGCATGCGATTCAGCTGCTCCAACATCATCAGGCCGTGCTTAGCTCTAAGATCCATCCTGCTCCTTGGTTTGGTTTCCTACAAATTCTATAGGCTCTTGAGCTTTTCTTTTGGCCTTCTTATTTATCCAGACTTTTTTTGCTGGGACCAGAGATGTTGCTGTGGGTACAAAGCACAGTTACTTAATCTAACTCCTGAAATATGCCTTCACTGTAGAAACCCTACCAATAAACAGCTATTATCGAGGTATTAATAACTAATAAATAAACCAGTCAGTCTTCCATTTGTTGTCCCTTACAAAGCAAACTGTGATGAGAAATTTCTGAAGGTTTGGAAGTTAATTTCTGGTTCCTGTCATCAGTGTCAGTAAGTACACAAGTCAGTGAGTATGTAGGGGCAGTGATAGCTTCAGTTACTGCTTCAAACAATATCACATATTTAATAAAATTTCACCAAATAAATAATATCTAAGCTATCATTTGTTCATGCACACACACATGTATAAATATATTTATGGGGTAAATACGGTTCACATTCTTTGTCCATTTAAATGATGTATCGACCCGATCAATTAATCTAGCACATGCACTGATTTAAGAATGTCTGACCTTCTGTGATCTGCCTTGTTCAGGCAGGGCGTCCATTACCTTTGCTTTACACACACACACAGTGCAATGCTAGGTGAGAGTTTGAGAAGTCTGTTTACCGAACCCTGAGTGCCCCAAGCTGAGCAACACGGCTAATTATAGACCATGATGTTTCAAATAACTAGAGCAACAGTCAGTGAGAACTTTTACATAAACTAAAACTGAAAACTATTTCTGCAAGTTGCAAAAAAATTATAACAAAGTTTTTTATCTTTAATATTAATTAATACACAAGTTGTAGAGAGTTTATCATGTCTTGTGGTTCTGACACATGCCTTAATGTTTAGAACGTCCTGCCGGGGGTCAGATTTCACCCTTCATTCTCTTGTCATGATGAAGTTCTGCACTTCACCATTCCATTCTTAAAGGTGTATTCTATGTGAGATGATTCATCATTTTTCTCATTGTGAGCGTCATAATTTCATAACTTTCTAGGAGGACACTCTTTTTTTTTTTACAACAAATAGTAACAACCAAGTTCACATACAAAAACTATAAGCACTTGTGTAGAGTCACTCTATGGTGCATTTTGGTTGCTTAGCAACATGTTTGTCTCTTTACTTCACATTAGCCCCAACAGTATTTTGTCATATTTTACATTTGGTTACATTCATGACAGACATACAGTATTTATTAAATCAGTTCAGAAGATAACAATTTTGTATCTCCCTTGAATCTGACTGCATGTTTCTGGACTATGGGAAAAAAACTGGAGCAAACCCATGCTGACACGTGGAGAACATGCAAAGTCCACACAGAAAAGACCTGGACCATCTCATCTGAGGATTGAACTCATCCATCTATCCGTCTGTTATTTAGTTTCTCCATTGCATGATAATGATGAATACACTACAGACTTGAACAGGTCACAGGTCTGTTGCAAAGTACAAAGAAAAAAAACACTCAAACACATAGGATAATTTAATTGTCTCAAATACCTGCATGTCTTTGGACTGTGGGAAGAAATCCGAGTACTTGGAGGAAACTCACAGAGACATGGGAAGAACGTGCAAACTCTACACAGAAAGCCCCCAGATTGTATTGTAAGAGAATTGAACCCGGGCTATGAGGCGAACATTTAAGCTTTCTCAAGATCTAATATTAAGGCTTCATTATGGTAAATATAATGGAATTAATTGATATTCCATAAACATTTGTTTACTTACGAATTTTTCTGTGCATATTTGATTTTTATACTAAACAGAGGCAGATGAGAGATTTGCTGTGAGAGCTAAACTTTAAACAGTCTATCTAAATTATTAATGAAAATATTAACAGGGTTCTCCATGTAGTAACCTGATACTGAATATATTACACAACACAATATTTGCAACAAACATTTTAGGCTTGATAGAGCATTGTATATATTTAAAATGAAAAATAAATCAAGAAATGATTACTATAAGAAATTAAATGTCCTTAAAGCTGTGCAACAAAAACACAATCTGCTCTGCTATCAAACGGCCCAGTGACGAGGTTCTCGTCTGGGCAACATGTCAATAACTGTATAAAGATTTACTAATTTGCTAACGTTTTGCTAAGCTTTGCTATGCACACACTTTAAATCTTATTATGTCCATCCCCCTCATCACAGGAAGAAAAGTCCTAATGATTCTTGTGATTATTATTTAAACTTGATTTTACACAACCACCGGATAGAATCTGTAACCAGAAGACGCCACCAACGGAAACTAATACAAAAACAGCTTAATCAGCAAAATCACAGAGAATATAAGCCCCATGGCCAAATTAAAATCAGATTTATATCCACAACTTGCAATTTCAGTGCAACTGTGGTATTACTAGTGTAAAAGTGTAAATACAGTGTTATATTCTCTTTTATTAATCAGTAACCAATAGGGAACCTCCTATTACTACATGAACTGTATCTCATTTAAGTATCTATGTGTGATTTGTGCAAACTCCTTCTTTGTAAGAAGATCTCTGATTGATGGTATAAAGATCTTGAGCAGGACAACATGGAGGGTTACTTTGTAAACAGAGAAATCCTGGATGAAGAGAGACTGGAGCAGATGTCCCAAAGATTAGATCCATTACAAACTCATAAACCCTTTTCCCATCGCATCAAGAACTCACTCAGGTATGACGCGGCATTTAAAAAAATCATGTAGTCATCTCTATCAAATTGTTTCTTTTACTTTAGTGAGGGAAATGCTGGATTTTGTGACCATTGCGATGTTTCCTTTGCTAGGTGTTCTATTCCTAGACTGAAACATCGACTAGTGGAATGTTTGCCTGTACTGTACTGGTTACCTCGTTATTCCATTTGGGACTACGGCATGCCTGATCTTATATCTGGTATCAGTGTGGGTATCATGCATCTCCCACAAGGTAAACTGGGAAAACGAGTTTAAAAGGAAGAGAAATCTTTTATTGTAACTTTTTATTCAAATTGTTGTAAATTGCTAACTTGTTACTTGTAACTTGTTTATTTTGGTGTAGTGCATTGAGCTGTACATTTATAGAAACATTACATTAGTGCATTTACAATCTTTCCTAAAACATGTAAATAGTAATACACAAAATATGTTTCATGAAAGCACATAATTCATAATTCATAGTTCATAATTTGCTTCCCTGGAAATGTTTATTACTTTTAACTACATCTTATGATCCACTAGTGTTAAACTGAAACACTGAAGAAAAAAAATATCTTTTATATACTGTTAATCTTTTGATCTTATTCATTTTAATAAATCATTTTATGAATCAGCTTTATATTTATTATAGATATAAATGTCAGTTATTAAGAACGACTACAACAAAAATGCCTACAGTATTTGTTGTGTTTTGTAGGAATGGCTTATGCATTATTGGCATCTTTGCCGACAGTTTTTGGACTGTACAGCTCTTTTTATCCTGTAATTGTTTATTTTTTCTTTGGGTCCTCCAGACACATTTCCATAGGTAAGAATGTCCGTTCCAAAACACGAGACAAATAGAAATTCTAACTGTTGTCCAAATGCTTTAAAATGTATTTGCCTTGCAATAATGTTTTCTTAAACTTTTATTGACACACCAAATGAGTGTTGAAAAAAACCTACAAATTATACACCATTAATACAAACAAGAAACTTTAATTTAGTAACTAGTTTGATTGTGTTAGTATTGAACTCTTTACCTGACCCAAATTCTAGTGGGTTTTAGGTATAAGTTTGGTTTTAATATATAAAATCAGACATGTAAGAACATGCAAACTTCACACCGACTTCAGTACCCGGCTCGCTATAACCGGGGACGTCTTTCAGTGAGACGAGTGTTACCTACTAAGCCCGATTACTTTAAATACATTAGTTTATTTGTACTCATTCATCAGCTAGTGCACAGCCATTTAAATGTAATTTACAGTGTTGCAATAGGTCCATTTAAGATTGGGAAACAATGACATTAGTTTCAAAGGACAATTGTGCAAGCATTATATGAATCATAACCAAATACTTTTCCTATAGCTGCAAATAATTTATTAGCTGAAATATATTGTATTTTTCTAAACTTTGTCAATGTTCGACAGGGACGTTTACGATTCTCAGTATTATGGTGGGGAGTGTTACAGAGAGACTAGCTCCTGATCAAAATTTTCTTCTGAATAATGGAACTAACATGACAGAAGTCGACGTTACAGCTAGAGATTTTTACAGAGTACAAGTTGCTGCTGCCACCACTTTACTGGGAGGATTAATTCAGGTTACCACATATAACATCGAACACCATGTACTAGTTTTTTTTTTACGAATGAGATGCAGATACTGAAAGACAGATATGTAACATTTATGTAAACGCTTGCCTCACAGGTGACACTAGGTTTGGTGCAGTTTGGGTTTGTGGGGACGTATCTCTCAGAGCCATTAGTGAGGGGGTATACTTCAGCCGCTGTCACTCATGCAGTAGTAGCTCAGCTAAAATACTTTTTCAAAGTGTCCCCAACAAGATTCATTGGGCCACTCGCTCTGGTGTATGTAAGTACTTCACATGTTTTGTTGGGTACAGAGAAAAAGTCCACAAAGGACCACAACATTTTATGTGTGTTTGCAGACTTTGGTGGACGTTTGCAAGTTGCTGCCCAATACTCATCTGCCCACTTTGGTGGTTAGTGTTGTGTCCATCATTATCCTCATCACTGCCAAAGAACTGAACAACTGTTTCAGAAAGAAACTGCCAGTGCCTGTACCAGTGGAGCTTCTCGTTGTATGATTTATTCTTTTTATTTACATTCTTGTGTTGCACATTTTCACTGTTACCGATGTGAGCGATCATTATTTTGAAGTACATTTAGGTTTAAGACCTCAACTAAACTACTATTGTTTAGCTTTTTACTAAGAATTTAAGATTATTAATTACCATTAATTAGTATGAAATCATAAGCATTCTGTGTGTGTGTGTGTGTGTGTGTGTACACTAGATTGTGGCAGGTACACTGATATCTTTCTACACTCATCTGAATGAAACTTATGAGATTTCAGTAGTGGGTGAGATCCCCAGTGGGTAAGTATTTATTTCATTAGATACAGACACTATAAAAATGGTGAGGAATGAAAGGGTGATGTTATGATTTTGTGTTGATTGGGTGTATAAAGTTATCTCGGGCCTTATGTGTTTGCATGTTCTCCCCGTGTCTTCATGGCTTTCCTTTGAGTACTCTGGCTTCCTCCGTCAATCCAAAGACAGACAGACAGGTTAATTAAAGATGCTGGAAACATCTATTGTGTATTCCCCCAGTGTGTGTTCCACTGTGACCCTAAATAGATTAACGGCGGTAAAACTAGAAAATATATGGATGGTTATATGTAGTTAAATATTAAACTTCTTTTGAGGAAATTGGTTTAACTTGCTTATCTGAAAAACACAAATGCCACACTTTATTCGGTTAGCTTTATGTCATGGTTGTTTTTAACCATTTAGGCTCCAGTCCCCTACTCTGCCAAACATAAGCATTTTTCCTGAGGTGGTGGTGGATGCCGTTGCTCTGGCCATTGTGGGTTATGCCATGTCGGTGTCTTTAGGAAAAACGTTTGCCCTCAAGCATGGCTACAAAGTGAACAGCAATCAGGTAGTGAAGCATGAGATTAAATCAAAGATACAGTAAATTAATCCTGTAATGTTAACTAACTGTCTCCTTTTGTAGGAGTTGGTGGCTCTGGGGCTCAGTAATACAGTTGGAAGTTTTTTCCAGTGTTACTCAGTTTGTGCCTCCATGTCTCGCAGCCTCATACAGGAAACCACCGGAGGCAAAACACAGGCAGGACAAGCACATCAATTTATTCCAATGAAGACTTAATTATTAGTTTATATATTTATATATATATATGGTCTTCCTTTCACTCACTACAACAACTACAATCCGTAGTGCTTTAAAGCTTAAAACTTAAAGCTTAATTGCCTTAACATCAAATACACACTCTAAGTATTGAACCGTTGTTTGTACACGTATGTATATGTTGTGCGGCTCTAGATGGCAGGTGTGGTGTCATCCATGGTTGTTCTGGTGACAGTGTTAAAGTTAGGTCCACTGTTTCAAGAGTTGCCCAAGGTATGTCTGTCTTGACACGTCAAATGTACTTGAAAATTGAATATTTTGTATGTACTTAAACATTAACTCGTGTGTGTGTGTGTGTGTGTGTGTGTGTGTGTGTGTAGTCAGTGCTTGCTGCTATTGTTTTTGTGAATTTGAAGGGCATGTTCAAGCAGTATGCAGACGTTGTCAGACTGTGGCGAAGTAGCAAGATTGATCTGGTCAGCTATTATAATATCCTTATTTAACTGTTTCATTATTTCTAACAACGAATAGAGAAAACAAAGAAAAATCTTAACAAATTATTAATTACAAAAAGTCAATTATGTGTTGAATGACACTATCCCAGGATAGGGAATTTCTATTTCTGCACTAGTTTTTAATGGTGATTATTGGCTTTGTAAGATGGATTGATAAATATATATTAAAAAAAACATGTATATAGTATGTATTTATATTTACTGTATGTTTTATTTGCTGTTTTATTTAGCTGGTGTGGTTGGTGACGTGGGTGTCCACTGTCCTGTTCAATATGGATATGGGTCTGGCTGCCTCCATTAGCTTTGCTTTGCTAACTGTTATCTTCAGAACCCAGAGGTAATGCACCATTGCATTTCATCTTTAATGTTTCAATATTATTGTAAACATTTGGGATTTTATAAACCTATTTTCCAGAAAGGGGGGTTGTAAATTACAACAAAATGTACAGCTGTTAAATCTTTATGTTTAATACGCTTGGTCACTCGAAACTTTTTTAACGTTTTGTTTTCATGGCTCCCTAATTTTGTTTTTATGTGTCCTGCTTGAACAGACCAAGATACTCTATCTTAGGACATCTTCCTGGTACTGAACTTTATTTAGACATGGAGACACACAGTCAGGTGAGGGACATGTCACAAATCTTTTTTATTATGGGCTATCCAAAAACCCTGAAGTGCTGGCCACAACCTACATAGTTTCCTACAATGATATCCAACTTTTCTGTTATGTGAATTAAGCTTTCGAGGCATTTTTTGTTACAGGTATTATAATGCCAGGTCATGGTATAAAGCAGATGTCTTTTTGAAAGCTTGTTGTTAATTGACCTTTATATCATCCAAAAGAACAATCCAACACAATCATAATAAAATTATGTGAATTGTTTACATAAAACTTACCGTAAAGCTACCACATAGAGTAAAATTAATATTTAAATATACTGCTTAATAAACATTTTATGGCCCCTAAATGTCCCCATGTGTTGTTCTCATGGAGAGAAAATTTTATTGTTTCCAATTCTTTCATGTATCAATTCACATCCAGTTGGCTCGGGAGAAACTCAGAAAATCATACCTGACTCTCGATCATTATTTATATGTGGCAGGGTTTAACACCACAATAAGAAGAAGACTGAAGTAAATAAATAAACAGGATGGGACATATAGTTTATCAGAAACTCAAGCACATGTAAAAATAATGGCATAAGATTCTAGCTCAAGAAAACGACATATAATAACGTTGCAGTGCAAAAAAAAACACAAATTCTTAGCTAAATGTTATATCCAGGTTTATGTTTTTACTTTGTAGACAGAATACTGCTAAAATCCTGGAGTCAAACTGACATGTAACAACTTCATTCAGCTGAAATCACAAAAAAAAAAAACTGAATACAAAACAATTATTCATTTTAAAAAGGCATCTATGTGCTTAAAACCCTAAATCTAATGATCTCATTTTGCACTATCAAATTACATTTTTAAACAATGGTGAATAATGTTTTTAAATGATATATTTATGATTTTTTGTTGGCAGGTTCAGGAAGTGCCAGGCATCACCATATTCCGCTCATCAGCCACCGTGTACTTTGCAAATGCTGAACTTTATCTAGAAGCAATCAAAGAAAAGGTAGAAACTATTATTTCTGGTCATATTTAATCTTTTTCCTGTGAGTTCTGTCGACGTGTTTTATACTTACGGTGATTGGGTTGTTGTAGAGTGGCTTGGACATCACCAAGATGATCACGTATAAGCGCAGACAGGAAGCCAAGCAGAGACGGAGAGAGAGAAGGGCAGTACGCAGGGCTAAAAGAGAAGCCAAACGACAGGTGATTCAAACACACCACATGGACAACAGGAGCTTAGCAGTCAACATACTGCAAGAGTAACTGGAAGGCCGCTGATTGTTTTTTCATGCAGAAAGAAGCTTTTAGAGTGGCGTCTCAGCGAGCCAAACACTGTGTGTTCTCGGTTCAAGAACAGGCAGGTCGGCTGAGAGAAAGCATAAGAGAAAATGTTCAAGAAGAGACGTGGAAAGAACGAGAAAATGGAACTGTGTTTGTCATGCCAGAGACACCTCGCAACAGTTGGGTGTATCTTAAAGACATCGATCCTGAAACTAGCACACTGGGGTCCATGTCTGAGCTGCATGACGAGGACCTCACGACACTGGAATCAAGCAGTGAGGACACACTAAGCAGAGATCTGGAACGAGTTTCATTAGGCTCGCTGGGGAAATGGACCTGGGATATTCACTCCATCATCTTAGATCTTTCTTCAGCAAATTTTATTGACACGGTGGCTATCAAAACACTGACAAATGTAGGTGAGATTTTAATATAACATATTTGTCAAATAAGGGGATGGAAGGTTCTGACGTGTGGCACAGTCTAGGCGGCTTAGCCTTGACAATCAATGGTCGGCTCGATCGCTTACGGTCACTTACGGTCACGTCATTGGGACTAAACCCTAACGTCCAGTTACCCAAAGACTGAACCATCAGCGTATTGCTTAAACTCTGACACAACTTCATCAATAAAGTTAAGCTGGACTGCAACATCAGGTGGTGTATGCGGCCCCATTACCACGTCGTAAACGGGGCCGCATACACCACCTGATGTTGCAGTCCAACTTAACATTATTAAGAAAACCACACCCACGTGAGGCTGGCTTTTTTGCCCTACTGACCCCAATCAGACGGGTTGTATACTTTAAAGAGTACAAGTACACCAAAAAGTACTTAAGTTTAAGTAGTCTCTAGATTGTGTCTCCTCTTCCATCCTTATCCTAGAATACATTTTAAATCATTGTGTTTTAATATTTATATGCACATAACGAGTAAATAGTATTTGAATAACACTCATAATAACTTTAAGATATTTTGATTTGTCTTTTTTGTGGTGCACTATAGTTTTGCATTTACAAATTTCCATTCTTCACAGCCTTAGCCAGTTATTGACCACAATTGCTGTTAATTGGTAATGTGTTTACTTGGCTTTGATTGGACATGTTATGCCCATTATTGCAGCACTTCTGTGTATCTGGCAGTGTATTATATGATCACATGTGGGTGGTTTTAATTTGGAATGAAACTGGGACTAAAATGAGTGTGCACAGCTAAAATGTTTTTCTCTGTTGACAGATATTTCATGATTTTGGAGAGATTGATGTTTACATCTATATGACCGGCTGTCAGCGTAAGTAAAACTGAAGTGCCACTCATAATCTTTGATAGAGCAGTGTTCCTAGATAGTGTCCCTAATATTTGACAAGAGTCAGCGATGGGTTCAGGGCACAGACAACTTGCAAGTGCAGTTTTTCCCTTACAGACCACAATGGCGACCAAGAGAACTTTAAAACACCCTGTTGGGTTTTGGGTTTCTGGGCCCCAGACCTTGCTCTCTCCAACACCAAGAGCCTCTTCGCGAAGGACCGTTTTTGGTTCTGGAACTTTAGGATTAAAGATCACTGCCAGCCAATATTTAAGTCTAAAGATTTATTAAGTCAGTATTAAAAAAACAAGGTTGCAAATGCTCACAAAGACGGTGTACACCGGACCCGGTCTCAATCAGCCCAAACCACACAGAACGCCAGACAGGTTGAAGAGAGTGGAGCCCGAGCCTTCAAAGATCAGACTTTTTATACTCCTTTGCACTGTCTTCTGATCTCATCGTGACCGACTTCCTCCTCTTGCACAGCTCCCAGTTCAACGGTTTGACCAAATCGTTTTGCAACAGCTCTTTCTACACAGCAACGACATTTTCCCCAGAACTCTTTCAGCAAGCTAAGCAGAACCTCATGACCCTTAACCTAAGCAGATCAAAATCATTTTAATATCTACAACCCTAAAATTATTTTAATCATTGAAAATTTGTCTAGTGTATGTTTAAACAAGGCCAGGCACACCTAACTCGCTATCAACTCCGGGCATTGGTGACCCGATTCTTTATATAGTTTTATAACTTTATCTAGTTCACTACTTAACATCTGTTCTGTTTTGCTTTACTCTAGCTTCTGTAGTGGAACAGCTGGAACAAGGAGGCTTTTTTACTGACATTTCCAAAGAGCAACTCTTCCCTACAGTGCACGATGCAGTGCTTTACTGCCTTAAACACCACGGTGCTGCTACTCTGCCGAGCTACCCTAAACCACTGGTGTGTTTACACCATAACGGTTTTTAATTTTGTAGCTACAGCAGTTTCAACTCTTCTGGGAAGTTTGTCCACAAGGTTCAGGAGTGTGTTTATGTTTTTTCAAGAAGTCTTTTGTGAGCAAGCTTTATGCAATTAGCATGTTCTCCCTGTGTGTGTATGTTTTTTAGCCGACTGTCCAAAAACATGAAGTTAAGTTCCCTAAAATGAAATAGTATTATGCGGTGCTAAAACTATATAATGGCTGGATGGCTGTATTTATGTATCGTTTTTAATATTGTTTTATTTATCATTACAGGATCGGAGCAGCACCAAATTATGAAGTCTGTTCCTGCCTTCGTCTTAATACGTTGGTCCGTGTGAATGCACGAATGACAAATTAGTTCTTCATATGAGTATTAGTATGAATTCTTAAATAGTAAATCATGGGTTGCATAATCAGGGCTGGTCCTTGAATTTGTGAAATACATTTGATTTACGTTTGCTGGTAAATGTACAATATTACATGTCTATTAAAATTTTAATTGACAGAAGACATAACATGAATATTTATGACCACATTTCACAGCGGCTGAAAACTTCTATTTGTGATTCAAAACACTTCAACAAAGTACAGATTACAATTCATAAATTAATAAATAATTCTTTGGGTGCAGTAAACAAAGCAATGACAATTAAATAAATAATAATAAATATCATCTGAATATATAGTTTATGTTTAGACAATCTTTCTTATTCTGTAAGCTCTATAAATCCATCCATTCTCATGATAAATAAATCTGCATGACCGTAAATCGATAATAATTTTTAAAACGAAAATCAAACTCAATTGAACATTCTTTTGCACTCCTTAGGAGGTAATCCAGTGCATAAATATGTAAACAAAGATTATTAATTATGTTGTAAATATGGCTGCATTCCCTAAATAAACAAATAAATAAATATGCATTTATTCCCTAACAAAACATAACAGCAAACAAGAGAACATGTTCATAACACTCGGTGCATAAATCCCTGAATTTAATGTAACACAGCATTCAGTCCAGATGTTCAGTCTGATGTATTTGCAAAGTATAATCATGTAAATCAGAGAGTGCTTGTGGTTTTTTGGAGAGGGGGGCAGGTTGTGCTTAAGTGTTTGCATGCAAATATGCATGTGTGTGTTTTGCAGGCCTTTGGCTCAGATGGTTGTTGTAGGCATCCATGAAAAAATAATTGGGCTGGTGCACAATTTAAAACACTTGGCTAGTAAAGTCTGATTGTGGTTTGGTTGTTCTAATTGTAGCCAGATTGATCAAACAAAAATCTGTTATCTGGTACTGGAATTAATTATCATTAATAATTAATCCTCAAAAGAAATTAAGAAATAAAGAAGCACATATTAAATTTTAGGAATGATTCTGCTGTAGTAATCTATCATGCTTTGGTACAATATGATGTGGATCGGGCGGCATGAATATATACGGATGTGGATTCCGAGGTCAGGCAATCTGTGTGGACTTTGCATGTTCCCTGCAGTTTCCTCCTACAGTCCAAAGACCTGCAGAGAGGAAAAATGGAGACACTAAATCTGCCCTGTGTTTGTATTGGTCGGCATCTCTGAACCCTGTAACAGACTGGTGTATTAGCCCGGTGTGTCTCACCATAACCCTAAATAAGATTAAGCGCTAGTGAAACTAGATAATGGATGGTAGGTGAACCCTTACTAAACCCTTTTAAACGATAACAGGCGTAGCCATCCTAGATACACTTAGCTTTCTTACACATGCACCTGTATGTATGAACTGTCTACACCTCATTAATATTAAAATTAATGGCAACAGTGCATTACATATGGGAAAAGTTTGGTGAACGCTGCCTTTCTTGTGTCTGCATGCATATTTGCATGCAAGTAAAAGCACGGTGAACTTTCTGTACGTATGTGTGAGCAAAGACAACAGCTTAGATTAGTAGCTGCACCATATGATGTGACATTTCAGCACGAACCGTAGTTTTGCTCTAAATGTGCACTTAGTGTGCATACATCAGAGCTATTTAACATGCTGCCAGTCTACAGCAATAAGTGTACAACATAGAAACGACTTGTCTAGTAGTGCATGATTTGAAACACAGTCACGTTACTGTGTATCGTTTACCTACTGCAAAAACATCCAGTTCATGCCACAGCCAGTGGGCGTATTAGAAAATGTTTATAAAAAACATTTTATAAATAAAATGTTTCATTTTATGTCGTAAATGCTTTTGCACTATTATATAGACTTTAATTTAATTCACTAATTTAAACTAACAAGAATTCCGTCGTCGGTAAGGATTTCGGTAGGGGGTGGTTATGCCAGAAACACTAAACTATAGACAGGAACACCCCAGACAAATCTAATCACGTGTGATTGTGTCATGGGTTTAGCTGCCCTAACGCAGGTGGACTAGTGTAATAACAGAATTATCGGCTTGCATTCTGTTAACTATGTAGCTGAGCTTCTTTATATTAAAACAAACAAACTGATAGCCATATTATTAATATACTGTTCAACCCTTATACATGCAGTGCATAGAATGCTAAAGGATAAGATGGATTTTTATCTTCAGTGTGCAGAGATGCTGGGTAAAGGGAATAGGCTACTTATGACTGGATTGCAACATATGAATTTCTGTCATTATGTGTTTACAAATGTATCTGGGTGCTGAAGGGAAAGAATCTGAAGATATTTCCGTATCTTTCTTGTGTGAATGCGTGTTTGTTTGGTTTAAAGGTCCTGGTGTATATCTTTTATCTGCTCCTGAGCCTCCTGATGCTGCTGCTGTGCCTTTTGATGTTGTGAGATAAGTTGCTGGTAGCGCGCCTGACGTTGGTAGTCTGGGTCCACATTGATCCAGTTGTTTGCGATCCATTTAACTCCTTGAGCGACCTTACAGCTTCCATGTAGTGAGTACTCGTCCTGTTCACCTACCCAGCCTATAGAGGGCGACATGACTCGAATTAATCGAATAAATGGAAATGGCTTACATTAAAGGCATATAAACTGTCGAGTCACATTACCATGAACTCGTTTGTGTGTAAATCCGTTACAAAACCCTTTTTTGGGGTAAACTTTGTAAACATTTGTCATTGACCAGACATAAAGTGTAAATTAAGTCTGAATGTCACATGAGAGACGAGCAGAAATGTAATTTCACAAGACTACACTGTAATTTCAGTATTAACCAAATGTCATGCAGAGAAACTTCCAACAGTCTGTACGGAGCATTTATTCTGCTTTTTCTTTTCATTATAAAGGACGAGAAAAGGATCTTGTGCTGCTGCTAGATTTTTCTTTAGATTGTGCAGATTATCACTATTAGCACTAGATCACTCCAAAATAAAAAGTGTAAAACTTTAATTACAGCACAAGAATATTCTCAGCGACATTTAGGACGATATCTGCTGTTATTTCTCGGCCCTTATATGGTGCTTGTTTGTCACTTATGTATGAAGAATGTATGCAATTATACATTTATTACAATCAATTAATGAATAACATTTAATACATAAATTATATTAACTATACTAATATACCAGTGTGCCCAATTGGGGAGCCTCTGGCATTTATGAACATACGCATGTTCTACTAATGAATCTGTTTAGGAGCAAGTATTTGAAGACAGTCCATTTTACTTGGAACAATTAATTTAATAAGGTTTCACGATTGAGGCATTTAGTGGATAATAATTCACATATATTATCACATAATCTCTCTATCTATTCTTTTATTGTCCGTTTTCCCAGTTCCTGGGGTAGGACGTTATTGTTTGGAGCAGAGTTTTCCGTCCGGATGCCCTTCCTGACGACAACCACCAGTAAGTGGTGGGAACTTGTGAGACTACTGGACCATTTCACATTTCCGATCGACCTAGTGCATGTTTTTGGACTGTCGGAGGAAACCGGAGTACCCGGAGGAAACCCACCGGGCTGACACGGGGAGAACATGCAAACTCCGCACCACAGAAAGTCCACAGCCCGACCCGGAGATCTAAAGTTGTCCTAATGTTATGAGAAAACATTCTCACAAGAACTATAAATGGGTATAAACATTACATGAAATGAACAATGAACTTGTAACGATGTTAGTTAATCGTAACGTTATATAAACGTTCTTCTAACTTTTGTAAACTTCAGATTAAAATAACTGGGCAGAATAACATTGAAGGAACGTTGTAATAAAACATTTTAAATGACACATTTCAATATTCAGAGGAAATGATGTGAAGTTCTACAATATTCCATTATAACCTTCCAAACGTCTTAAATTAAATGTGGTTCAGGCGATTTGCTTTTTAATTTTCACCTTCTGAGATCAAAACATGTGACGTTCTCCTACGGTTATAGGCAAACGTTCTCACTATGATGATAATAGAACGTTCTGTCAACGATGCATGACCTTGCTAATAACAATGGTGGTCTGAAATGTTTATGTGTAACATTATATGAAAATTCTTCTACCTTTTGTAACCGAAAGATTTTTTTTATAAACCGCAGAACGTTGAAGGAACGTTCTAATAAAACATTTCCACAGCCAACTTCGAAATGTTCTTAAAATGATCCATTACAATGTTCAAAAAATGTAATTAAATTAGCTGTAAATAATTTGGACGTTTTAGCAATTCTGGGCAACAAGCTAATATAAATGTACACTTTTAACTCAATGTGAATGTCATACATTTATAAATGTATTGATACGTTCATGTTAAACCTATAACAGTTAAATAAACGTATTAAAAACTACATTTTAAGAAACATTTTCTTTCAAAACATTGTTAGCAAAACATAGTAACGCAATCGCGGCGCACTTATTTAACTTTTTAAGGGCGTACTGCCATCTAGTGGGCACTTTTAATATTGCTGCTTTGCAAACATTGACAATGACTTGTCCAGTCACTTTCAATTCATAGTTTCATTACTGGACTTTTTTCTGTACATTGAACATGCGAACTCCAAACCAAATCACTTTACCCGGGAATCAGACTTAGGACTTTCTGCCTTGAGGCGACAGGGTAGAGCGTTGGGCTGGGAACCCAAAGGTTGGGGGTTCAAATCCAGGCTCTGCTACAGTTCCTTGAGCGAGACCCTTAACCCTGTCTGCTCCAGGGGTGCTGTACCGTGGCTGACTTTGCACTCTGACCCCAACTTCCAGACAAGTTGAGATATGCAAAGGGAAACATTTCATTGTACTGTACATGTGTATATGTGTAATGACAAATAAATCAAATAAAATTGAATTTGAATCATGCTGCCCCGACCTTACGGCCGATCATCACACTTGGAATTGTTCCTCTTTAACAGACATTATAGCCAATCATTTCTGTATAGTTTTCTTTTATTTTTTTTACAAATATTCAAATAATTCACATGTATTTTCTTTTCCTCGCTCTCTAGTTTGCACTGGCACTGTCCAGACGCACAGATTTCCTTATTTTTCAGCTTGTTCAATATATTTTTGTAGTCTGTGAAATTATTTCAGTATGTAAAGATTAGTCATTCATATCATTATAAGAACTGCGATGTAAATGTAATGGCTCATGATGTTTTTGCAGTAATAATACTAATAATGTTTGTGTTACCAGGAGAGAGACGTTTGAGTTTGATGATGATTGTGACAGTCTAGCCTGGGAGGAGACTGAGGAGACTCTCTTGCTGTGGGAAGATTTTTCCAACAGCCCCGTTGTTACCTCCTCATCTACCGGTGCAGCAGCAGCCGGCGCGCTTTCAACGACAGCTTATGCTGCTGAATACAACGGAGAAACCCACGAGCAGGTAAATAAGGCAGATTAAATCAGAGTGAACTGCAATTGTTTCTAATTTGAGGGTTCTTGAGGATGCTCTTATGGGTCATCAAGAATCAGAAACGAATGTTTTTTTATATGTTTTGTTTGTCAGGATGGAAATCTGCGCAGTCTGATAAATGAGACTGAGTCTCTTTTTAAAAGCAGAGAACAGGAGTACCAGGCTACTATTGGCCAGATAGAGGTAAAGGGCACATTGCTGTTATTAAATTTGCTGATTTATACATTAAAGGTTTGATATCCCAAAGTTCCATCAACCGGGCTACGCTGTCCCTCAAAGACCTGTGGCTACTCTTTAATATTTGTTATTTGTTTTTAACTCTTTAAGGAAACTGTTCACTAAGTCGTGGTTGCGATGGATTTACAGCAGTGACTGAAGTTTTACTGCAATTAAGTTCCACTGTTTCTATCCCAGTGTTTTACTTAGATAAGTGAGGGTGTTCATGCATCATAAATAATTCTGTTGTCTTAAAAATATGTTTGGTTGTCCATATACGTCTTTAAATTATCAGCTCGCAAACGAATCTTCTTTAGTTTATAAAAAGTAGATTCAAAAATGTTGCTAATGTTTAATATTTAAAATGCTCCATAATCCAAACAATCAAGACTTTCTTCCTTTCCACAGTTGGAACTGGCCACCGCAAAGAACGACATGACCAGGCATTTGCACGAGTATATGGAGATGTGCAGTATGAAGAGAGGGCTGGATGTCCAGATGGAGACTTGTCGTAGACTCATTCAGGGTTCCGAAGCCAGTGACAGGTGTGTGTAGATTTGAAAGAATTGAATAGAATTCAAACGTATCTCTTTATCCTGAGTGCTAACGCTAAGACATCGATCTGTGTGCAGATACTCACCCACTTTCAGATTGGCAGCAAACAGTGACACGGGTAACATGGAAGATTTACAGGATGGATTGGACACAGATGGAGAGAAAGACAGAGAAAGTGCAGATGTTAAAGTGGATGATAACTCAGATGTGAACGGGGAGGTTAGTTGATGATCAACCCTCTCACTTCCAGCTTTGATATCTAGGTGTTTTTTTTTTTATAAATCTGGACATCATATCGATTGCTCATTTGGCACAAACTGACCGGGCTCATATCAGAGAGTGATTTACTCACACTGTGTCTTCATCAACATCGACATCCTCGTCTTTCACACTGCTTTCCTGAGCAACTGAAAACGTTTAATCACCAATGTCTAATCAAAGTTCTGAAATCCCACCAGAGATACTACACTGTGTATAATGATAATACATTCTGATGATGATTATAATTATGATGCATTAGATTTAGAAAGTCTTTTGTCGTCAGCTGGTTGTCCTTGTGAGGGTCTGAAACACTGAGCTGATGCCTAGTTAGTACGATTTCTCCAGTCTGGAGGTATTTACAATGTAGAACATTAATACAGTCAAGACAGAAAGCATTGCATGAAAAAATGTGTATCCATACTTTTGACCGGGTACCATACATTCAACGAGCGCAGATACAGTGCATGGGGAAAGCCAGGATGTCGGACAAGAGCGTAATATAGTTTCAATCACAAGCTTTACAGTATTGGTGACCTGATTGTCCAAGCCGAAACAATAATACCAAATAAACTATTTATAAACTCTCTATACGCAGAACGATCTTCGCTGACAGTATATATGAAATCAACTCTTTCACCCAGATTGCTTTGGTCGTTTGGTAACTCTTTTGCCACTTCTTGTGTGTGTGTTCGCGTGACAAAACGTTGTTAATATGACCAGACAAACTCATCTGCTAATCCTCCTGGTTATAGATGGTGTAGTGACTCGATCAAACCACCGTCAAACGTGACTCGATCAAACCTCAGGGATTACAAGAGATCAATATAACAAATGAACACGAATGGAAGGTATTAGTTGTGTATGTGTTTCAGGGAGTATGTGACCGCTTCTGCCCCTCCGTCGTGGGTGGGTGAAGCAGCAGCATAGTGAGGCAGAGAAGCTTCATTTTGCCACAACTGAATTCTGATGCAAAACAGATGGAACGAGAAGTGAATCAGACACCTGCTGCTACATCATCCTGAGCATCTGAACTCTTCCATGCTATATCCAGGTTATGCCATTTCTCATGCAAAATCACCAGCCTCGGTTCCCAAATAATTAAAAATAATTACACATTTGCATCTACTGACTTGATCGGGTCTCTTGGAAGGATATGAGATTGGATTTGTACTACCTGCCACTGCATGTAATCTCTGAGACTGGCCTGGGAGCCAGAACTAGTCAGCCTGTCACTCCCATAATCAGCATTTATAAAGCAGCATTTATAAATTAGTGGAAAGGGTCATACTGAGGATGTCATGATTCAGCAAGAATTTATATGAATCAATTCCTCTGATGATTTCTTTCTGGATGATTCCTACAAATACAGTTTTTTAAACAGGTACTTTTACTCTGGGCTCCTCCCAAAGTCCAAAGACATGCAGTCAGGCTAATTGAAGAGTGAAATTGAAAGGATACTGAAATGATCCTGTGTGTGTACCCTGCGACAGACTGGTAGTGATGGTAAAACAAAAGAGTGGATGGATGGGTGGAATCTTGGGTAAGTGAATAGCAGATCGTGAAACACTGCATCATGGGTAAAGTGTGTTGTTACATCCCTAGTTCATACCTCTTATCACTAATAAGTAATGACACTTTTGTTTAATTGTTTCGTTCAGCTGCTCACCACTAGTATGACTGTTTATACAGTAAAACTTATAAAAAATACAATCAGTCTGTCAAAGTCTGTTTTTATTATACTATTATTTTTTTCTTTGTGCCTTTAATACTGACTTTATTCACTGCACTGGTGAACCAGACATGTTTTTGTGCACTGACGACTATGCAATAACCATAACGTGCATATTATTGTTCGTAATCTCTAGTACAGGGGTGCCTGTGATGTTGATCGTGATCTAACAGTCGATAAATCAGTTCATTAGTAACCCGAACTGTTTGTGAAGAACAGTACACATCCAAGCCTAAACAAACAATACTTGTAACAATCAGGCGTTTCTTACATTTAAATGTAAATATCAGTCCAGCATTACTGATAAACATGCTATTGTCCAGACTACATGAACCCAGTGAGTGACGATCAGTTTTTCAGATGTGTCGCCTGTAATGTTAAATACTGATATAGAAGCTGAAGCGTATTTAAAGCTGTATGGTGTAATTAAAACATGATAAGACAATTAGATGCCACATCCCAAAGTGTGGGCACCCCTGCTCTAGTCCTAATTTTTCCTCTGATGCAGGAGGATATTAAGCTCTAAATGTTCGATGATTGTTTAAAAAATGATTGTAAATACAAACCCTCGTGCCTATGTTTTTATTTTGTAAGATAGTTGAATTTGCTATATTAAATTGTTTTGGTCGGGGATGTTTTTTTTTTTTTAACAATTCCGTTTTTAATAATGTATACTGTTCCGGTATATTTTAATCCAGGTCAGAAATAATTCAAGGATGTGTTATTTGTGCGCTGTAGATCATAAAACAACAACAGGATACTCGTACCCTTGTTGTGTCTCTGGTTTGTTACCTTCATTTATAATTAATTTCTGTTAATCATGCTCATTCACATTACACCAAGAACAGATTCAAATTATTAAATCAAAGATTTTTTTTATTGTACTGTATGTTACATTTAATGCTTTTTATTCGTACATAATGATTAATAATTATATATTTTTATTTATAAAGAATGTAATCTTTTGTAATTCATTTGAAAATGTAAGAATGAGACAGAATAAAGCCTTGTTTATACCTCTTTTATAAGACGTACCTGTTTTTTTTTTTAAGTAAGACTTTTTTAAAGTAAAAATGATGGATGTATATTTTGATTTCAGGGGAACCTTCAATTAAGTTGTTGTCTCTCAATGTTTTAGTCAATCCACTGCAGGGGACTCGAATCGAATCTGGGTTAGTCCAGTATCTAGATTTCTCACTGTTAAATGAATTTTTTAAATGCCCCAGATGCAACATTAAAAGTAATGTTAGCACAATGTAAAAAGGATACACACTTACACACACACATGTGTGTATTTAGGACAGATCACACTATTGAACAGCTGTGGGATACCAGAATGCTTCATCCATTCATCTGAATGCTAATTACTTGATTGTATCTAATGTTTCAGAACATTTAGAACACGCGGTCCTGTGTGCATGTTCTCTTTTGCATAAATTTGCCTCACACACATCCAGGCTGTTATAAAGTCAGGTCCGGCTGTAGAGAATAAAGCCAGCTTGTGGTCCGTTGTTCATTTTGCACTACTGATGTTTACTAGGGGAGTCGGGTGAACTGTCCATTAATGGTTGGGATGCTGATACGTTTGGATGTAATTCAATCCAGTTCAAGCAACATCGTTTGGATTTGGGATTTTGAGATTTGAATGTATTTTTGTACCACCGTAATTCATCAATTGTTTGCAGGCTTGTGTTTATTTTAAAGAATTTTTATAATCATTGAAGTTGGCAATTAAATTTCTCATATTTTTTTTAAACAAACCTCAGACCATCCTTACTTTTAAAATCCTTCTTTTATTGTTTATACCAGGCGTCACAAACTTTGTTGAAACAGAGCACAGTTCACATATAATACTAACATTCTAATTTCATTTTTATTAGTATAGTGCACTACTAATAATTCTATATTAAATATTTATCAAAGAAACTGCCTGATCACATCAAGTATGTATGTACCAGTAATTTAATACACTAAAAAACTTATAATAATAAACTAACTAAACTAATAACCCCGGTTTGAATTTAGTCCACCTGAAATATTTTGACTGTTTTGAATGCACACACTTCTGCTTTTTATATATATATATATATATATATATGTGTGTGTGTGTGTGTGTGTGTGTGTGTGTGTGTGTGTGT
>JAOUQU010000012.1:2882534-2898129 GCA_028566735.1 Ammoglanis amapaensis | reverse complement strand
TCGACTACTAGTCGATTAGTTGGAGTAAATGATGACCACTGGTCGACCAACAAAATCCTTGGTTGTGGACAGCCCTAATAAAAAGTTAAAAAATATTCTGGTTTGTTTGTTGTATGTTTGTTGTACTGGTACATTCACAGACGTATAAGTACTTAAACAGAACTACGATAGCAGTTTGCAATCAATTATTGAGTACTTTAAATCAACAAATTTCTAGACTACTTTGGTTTTATCATCAACTTGGCATGCATTTGATATTCTCTTCGGAGCATCGTCTTCATTCTTCAAAGTCCTTTCCCTAAAAAGCATATACAAGGTATGAGCTAAACCATAAAGTTCTGTTAATGCTTATATAATACGTTAGATATCTGCTTGCATGTGTTTAAGTACAGTTCAGATTTATTTAATTAAAAAACATGAACCTTTCCCAGGTCACGGCTCCGGGTTCTGAGCTTGTTGACCTGTGACTCAGCAATGTCAGCTCTCTCCTGAGCCTCCTCCATCTCATGTTGTACCTTCCTGAACCTGGACAGGTGGGTGTTGGCCTGCTCCTCCTAAAAAGTTAATTTGGGGGAAGTTTAACTTAAGCTGTGCACGCCACAAACATTTACATTTAATGAAATTCTTAAACGTTATTTGCCATCTTAAAAAAAAAATCATTTTGTGTGTACAAGTCATTTATGTTTGTGTACTGTCTAGATTCCTGAAGTCTCAGGATTACTTACAGATTCCTCAGACTGTCTCTTGTAGGCTTTTACTTTCATCTGCAGTTTGTCAACAAGATCCTGCAATCTGTTCACATTCTTTTTATCTTCTTCAGTCTGTATCAAACACCCAAATGCATATCACACAAATAATCACAAAAATGTATGTAATAAACAAAAAAGTATTATTGGTGACCCAAATGGTCGTGTTTAGACTATTTAACAGACTTGCTGTGCCCCATGACCAATGTAAAATAAATTAATAGTTCTAATTTATGGACCTTTCTGACCCCAAGGCATGGAGAGCACCAGACCCAATGGCAAACCCCCCTTTCGACAGTATATTCAAGCTTTGCAAATTTGGATAAAGATTTTTGTGACTTCTTGCTTTGAGGCGACAGTGAAAACCACTATACCACCATGCCACCACATGCATGGTTACTATGTAAAGATAATTATTTAGTGTAAATAGGTTTTTCAGTGTGTACCTGGTAAATCAGTTCTTTCACTCTCCTCTCATATTTGCGAACACCTTTAATAGCATCAGCTGAACGTTTCTGCTCAGCTTCAAGCTCATTCTCCAGTTCACGCACCTGCAACATACGTTTAGTAATGTACAAAGTTATTGTCATGGTGTGTGTACATAACTGAATCTATAGAGCATTATAATTTACAGATGAAACAATACACTCTACCGAGGATGCAATATTATTCATACCTGGTTACCTGGTTTATAAGACAATTATGTCTAAAAAAAATTGAAAGATGATGACAAAACACCGCCCTCTGCTGTTTGACTTGAATATCGATTCATTAAAAATAAATACCGATTTGAATCGTGCATTGTTCCATCCTTATAGTAATGTAGAATTATCATACATACTCTAGCTTCCAGTTTCTGGAGCTGCTTTTTGCCACCCTTCATGGCCAAATTCTCAGCTTCATCAAGACGGTGCTGAAGATCTTTGACAGTGACCTCAAGGTTCTTCTTCATTCTCTCCAGATGTGCACTAGTGTCCTGCTCCTTCTTCAACTCTTCGGCCATCATTGCAGCCTGTAATTTTAATTCTGATTATATTGTATCTGTGACATGTTACTGTATTCATATGCTGCTTACCAAACATTTCAACATAATACAATTTAAAATTTTATTTGATAATAGTATAGTAGTAGTAAAAGATTGGGAATTGTTATGAAAAATTATGTAAAAATTTCTTTGCAGTAGGATTTTTCATTTTCAGTGCATTTTCTGATGTATTTTAATCACAGTCAAACAAAAATCATTTCTTACAACTACTAGAAGCTTACAAACAAACAATTTAGATCTTTTGAAGCACAGGAGTTCACTTACATCATTGATGGCTTTCTTTGCCTTCTCCTCAGCATTGCGTGCTTCCTGAACAATGTCCTCTACCTCACCTTGAATCTGCACGAGATCTGTCTCCAGTTTCTTTTTGGTGTTAATAAGGCTGGTATTCTAAAACCGACAACAAATAAAGTATATAAAGAAAGTTATATAAACTGTAATGTAACTCAGTGCTGGATAATTTCCATACCTGAGAATGCAAGAGAGTGACACGTTCACTGGCATCCACTAGCTCCTGCTCGGCCACTTTGCGGCCTCTCTCGGTTTGCTCCAGAGCAGCTCTTAGTTCCTCAATCTCCGCCAGCAAAAGATTGTTTCTACGCTCCACCATGGACACCTGCTCCTTCATGTCTTCTTGACTTCTTATTGCTTCATCAAGGTGCAATTGTGCATCCTGGATAAAAGAAAATCAGATTGAGATGCTTTCAACCCGCTAAAGGAAAACAAATATTTGTGAACACACCTTGAATTGTCCTTGCACAATCCTGAGCTGCTTTTGGGCTTCAGAAGCCTGACGGCTGACATGGCTCAGCTGGATCTCCATCTCATTAAGATCACCCTCCATCTTTTTCTTGATTCTAAGAGCATCGTTTCTGCTTCGGATCTCAGCATCCAAAGTGCTCTGCATGGAGTCGATCACTCTCTGACTGTTTCTCTTGATCAGCTCAATCTCTTCATCTTTTTCCGCCAGTTTACGGTCAATCTCGCTCTTGACTTGGTTTAGTTCAAGCTGGATACGAACAATTTTGGATTCCTCATGCTCCAGTGTGGCCTTACAAAGAAATAAACAATGTACTATAATGTACTGTGATCAGAACAAAATGTCGGTGATGTTTGTAGTTGGTTTTACTTACCTCAGCTTCCTCAAGAGCTGTTTGGATTTCGGATTTCTCTAATTCAACGGTCTTCTTTCCTTTCTCTAGCTCATGAATGGTTTTTCCTGTTTCACCAAGCTGCTCCGTTAAATCAGAGATCTCCTCTTTTTACAGAAAAATAAGAAAAGTTTAACAAAGCCAGGGATTCACACAGTATGACAGAACGTATGTGGACATCTACTTGTATTTAATTCAAGTGTTTGAGCAAAATCTAATGCTAGCATATAAAACAATTATGCACTTCCTTAATCAGGGTCATGTACTGCCCATCAAGCCACATTGTGCACAAAAGTCATATTTTGTTGACTTACGCTGAAGGTTTTTATTCTCCCTCTTTAGAGTTTCCAGTTGATCCAGAGCTTCTTCATATGAGTTTTTCATCTTGAAAAGCTCAGTGCTGAGAGTGCGAGCCTCTTTCTGGGCTCCTTCCAGTTCTGCCTGGCTTTCCTCAAGTTTCTGTTTCCATTCTGCCAATACCTAATACCAAAACCATTCAAGTTAAATTATGTTCCGGTAATGTTATAAATTGCGTATCAAAAATGGGCATGGACAAGAACCTCTTTCAAACAAGCGGATTTTCCATGTAGGTGTTTAACATTGTTAGCAGGGCTGATAATTTTAATGTGTATGCTTTAGATGTGCTGGGTTAAAATAATTACCTTGTCAAAGTTCCTTTGCTTTTTGTCAAGGTTGGCAGCAAGAGCATTTGCTCTCTCAACATCGATCATAAGGTCCTCCACTTCATTCTGCAGCCTCTGCTTTGTCTTTTCCAGAGAAGCACACTTGGCATTCACAGCTTCAGTTGACTCTACAGCATCCTGTAAGCGCTGAGTAAGCTTTTTCCTAAAGAAAAAGAAAGAAGGAAGAAAATTCCGTAGTGCCAAGTTTTATAATTTTTAAAAAAATCATTTAGATCTAAGAGAAATGTGACTTTTACTTTGCTTCCTCGAGCTCCTCGGTGCGCTGGATGGCATCAGTCTCATATTTGGTTCTCCACTGAGCTACCTCGCTGTTTGCCTTGGACAAAGCACGTTGAAGCTCAGCTTTGGCTTCCTGTTCTTCTTCATATTGCTCTCGGAGAAGATCACAGTCATGGCGGGAGGACTGCAAAGAATGTGCAAGGGCATTCTTCGCCTGTGAAACAACCCCATTTTGTTAGATTAATCCCTGGAAAAATGAAAGAATTGATTGTCAAGTGTTAAAAAACAATGTTCCATTTTTTACCTTGACTTCTTCTTCGATTTGCCTTCTTAGCTCCTCGACCTGTTGTGTATAGGCTTGCTTGCCCCGAGTCAGCTGAGTAACAAGAGCTTCCTTTTCTTCCAAAAGGCGTCCAATTTCACCTTTTATGGATTAACCAAAAATACACTCATTCTAAATACATTTTTATCAATCAACGCTTAAAAATTAAATTGTCTACTAGTTCTGTAAATTTCTTTATTCTGCTAGTCCAATAAATTTACCATTTTCAGTCTGAAGTCTGGCTTTTTGGCCTCCAAGGTCATTAAGTTGACGATGTTGCTCTTCATTCTTGGACTTTAACTCACTCAGCTGATCTTCTAGAGTTCGGCACATCTTTTCAAAGTTAGCCTATGAAAAGCAACAGTTTCATGCTGTAAACATCCATCCAGATGCCCACCTATGTCACCATGGTAGAATATCATTTTGGTTACTTGTTAACTACCTTAATTAGTAGGTGACCACTGCCCTTGTAAACTAACTGAAACAAAAGCAGCAATTAAAAGTTCATATAAAGGGTTGTGAATTGAGCGTTTACCTTTGATTTGGCAACAGCTTCTACGTTGCTGGACAGATCATCAATCTCCATTTTGAATTCACTCTTCTCTTTCTCCAGCTTCTGCTTGATTCGCTGAAGGTTGTCGATCTGCTCTCCGAGCTCCGCCACTGTATCAGCCTGCTTCTTTCTCAGAGCTGCAGTAGTGGCCTCGTGCTGCAAGGTGGACTCCTCAAGATCTCTCCGTAACTTTTGGAACTCGGCCTCTCGTTTCTTGTTCATCTCGATCTGAACGGAGGTGGCACCACCAGCTTCTTCCAGTCTCTCACTGATCTCTTCCAGTTCACGAGAGAGATCAGCTCTCTGCTTCTCTACCTTGGCACGAGCAGCACGTTCGGCCTCAATTTCCTCCTCAAGCTCTTCAATACGGGCCTGAGAAAGATAAGTTGTATCGTCCATATTAACCAAGAGAACCATGCTTTTAGTACCATTTAAAAGTAAATAAGTGAGTATATAAATGTGCATATTTAGTTCATTTTAAGTAAATAAGTTAGTACATAAATATGCAATTATTATTCAAGCTTTACTTCAGTTTTAGGAAACCTAATATATATATATATATATATACTGCCAAACAAGGCAACAGAAGTTGAGTCTCAGAACAGTGTGTAAAGAGCTTCGACTAAAGTAAATCACACTGCTACTGGACTGTAGAGCAGTGTAGCCACAGTCGCACTTCTATGTCCGACTAGCCGATAGAGGAGTCTCAAAAATCTTTCAATATTTGCAATATTTCATTGTTTTTCAATGGTGGTTTTGTTCATTTATTGTTTGTCACTCAAGTTCAGAATGTGGGAAGGTAAAAAAACAAACATCTTTGACAATATAGTGTAATTTAGTTATATCGCTCAGGTGCCGATCACCTGAAGTTCTTTAATTTTCTTCTGTGACTGTGCTCCAAGCGTTTGCTCATCCTCAATTTTGCTAAGAAACTGGCTCATCTCAAATTCCTTTCTGTGGGACAAATAGATGTTTTATAGACTTGAAAAAATTAATTATAGTCCTAATATAGTAGTGACGTTGTTCTTACTTCTTAAGCTTTTCATCCATCTGTTGCTTGTCATTCTCCAGGTCCATTATGGATTCCTGGGCCAGTTTTAGGTCCCCCTCAAGCTTCCTCTTGGCTCGCTCGAGGTCCATACGAAGCTTCTTCTCTTGCTCGAGAGATCCTTCCAGCTATCGTAGATCAATTAAGCTTGTTAACACAGTCAAGCTGCTCATTTAAAATAAAAGCCCAAAACTTACATCATCTACTTGCTGCTCCAGTTTGGACTTGGCTTTAGTCAGAATGTTGACTTTGTCTTCCTCGGCTTGAAGATCGTCAAGAGTCTGCTGGTGGGCCTCTTGGAGAGCTTTCTTTTCCTTAGACAACTTAGCAATAATTTCCTCTAGCGATGACATCTCCTCAACCAGATTTTTAACCTTAAAAAAGTATGTCTGCATAAGCATGGTTTATAAGAAATACAGCCTCATGCTCTATTAACTATAATAAGAACCTTGTTTTCAAGGGCATGCTTCTCCTTCTCCACTTTAGCTAAGGTTAACTCCAAATCATCAATGTCTTTCTTTAGCTCTGAACACTCGTCCTCCAGTTTTCTTTTTTTGGCAGTTAATTCGGCATTGACTTCTTCCTCGTCCTCCAGTCTCTCAGTCGTCTCTTTGAGTTTGGCCTCAAGATGGATCTTGCTTTTGATGAGCCCTTCACAGCGCTCTTCTGCATCTGAGAGGTTCTCAACTTCCTAAAATTAATACATAAGAACGTATTTGGGGATCATTACCCAACTTTTGTGATCATAAACCATTCGGAAAACGATTCGGAAATCAGAAATCATATTTTATGCCAACAAATACGTTTAGTAACAGAATTAATGGCATAGACACTAAGTCTCTGGGGTAAAAATCTGAACGGTTGGGCCCCTGAGCAAGGCCCTTAACACTAAATTGCTCATAAAAAGGTGTTCTGTTGTAATTGTAAGTCACTTAGGATAAAAATGTCGGCTAAATGCTGAAAATGTGAAATGTAGCTATTTTCTAGTAGCACAATTATTGTGTAAATAATAATACTGCTCTGCTTTCTGCAAACAAATGAAAGCATAAATGGCCAAGCTATATATTCCAATATAGTATATATATCTCAACTACATCATTCTTTTAATTATTAAATTAATGATTAATGATGGTTTATGTTTGCGGTTTACTTTTCTCTTGCATGACCAAGACACAATTGTGTAACTGGCCACACTGACTCTGCTCTTGCTCTTTTTGACAATAATAATCAAAATGAATAAGCCAATAAAAACGTACGGCAGCCACTTGCAACTGCAAGTCGTTTTTTTCCTGCAGTAGTGTCACCATTTTTTCTTCAAGCTCTTTCTTCTTTGCCAAAGCCTTCGCAAGATCCTCTTTCATTCTTTTAAAATTCTCCTTCATGGCAGCCATTTCCTTTTCGGTCTCTGCGCTCTTTAGAAGAGGCTTGATTTTGAAATAAAGCTTCATCCATGGCCAGTGTTTCACATTCATGAACGAGCGAATGTTGTATTGGATGGTAAAGATAGATTCTCTGTTGCAAGATCAAAATACATTGATTAGTATCATTACATTGAAATATATACAAAATTCAGTTTTTCTGTATTTTTGTATTTTCATGCGGACTTTCTGTAAATTAAGAAAAAATCGTTTGGTGTCAGGACATTTTTTCAAATATTGGCTCATTTCTGTGGCTGTATGAATGCGTGTGTGTGTGTGTGTGTGTGTGTGTGTGTGTGTGTGTGTGTGTGTGTGTGTGTGTGTGTATCTCAAATTCCAAAGAAAGTCAGTCTGTACACACTCGGGAAATATAGTTCATTGTATAGCTTAAAAAATAGTAAAAAAAATCAGTTGTTTAAACATTTTAACGTTATAATTAGTGTTGTAAATGTGATTAAAAGTAAATACAGGGAAGTGGGACGTTTCTGGCAACAACTTATTAGCATATTTGACGTAGTTCAAATTAGTGCATTCATAAAATGTGTGAAACTAGTAATTCAACTAGTAATATATCTTTATTATTATTTAGTGATTTTGTACAAAGAACTGCATGGACATGTTTTAAGTTGATTAAAAAGAGTCCCCCTTAAAAAGATGTCCCCATTAATGCAATTATTTTTTCAATAATTAGACTAATTACATGCAAACGTTTGTAACGTAAAGCCAGTACCTTCTCTCCATCATTTTGACAAACTCTCTTCTCATCAGGAAACCTCTGCACAGAGCCTGAGTCATGGTCACTAGAATCGCAAGCTTTTCATCTCGCATTTCCTCAAGAAGACCCAAAAGTCCAGCTTTGAAAAAAACCTGCGACAAAAGGAACTAATATTTAGGCAGCACTCAAATGTCAAACCAACAGTTTTTGCATCCAACTGTTACCTTTGTATGTCCGAATTTGTACTGCGTATGGTCCACATCGATGGAACCAAGAAGCTTCTCTGAAGCTTTCTTGTTGTCAATGAACTGCCCTTCAGGAATAACACTGGCATTTAATACTTTGTATCTGAAAGACAAATTTGGTGCTGTTTATGCCTGTTTGCTGTTTATTTCTTTAGTAAGCTACAAGATTGTTCTGTACAGAAAATACACAAACCTTTGTTTAAAGTCACCATATAGTATTCTGCTAGGAAAACCCTTTCTGCAAATTCTGATACCCTCCAGTACACCGTTACAGCGCAGCTGGTGGATGACCAATGCGTTCTCCATCAGGCCTAAATTTACCAAGAACAGGTTTATAAAGCTTACATAAGGCAATTGTTTTCTCTTTACTATTTGTTCTGTATTGAAACACTAGTGACCTCGTAATTGGTATATTGGTCGTGGATTGCACAGCAGACCAACACAATATTTGTATTCAATAAAGAAAAATAATTCAGATTCACAATATTGTGTAAAAAGGATGTAACATTAAACAAACCTGGAGTCTTAGACTCATTTGGAATAAGACAGCGCACAAAGTGAGGATGAGTGCTTCTCAGATTGGTCATTAGCTTGCCCAGGTTTTCCTGTTCAATATCAATAACAGTAATGTTAATTCTTCTTTATCTTCATTATAAAGATTTTATTCTTTATATTAACACAAAGATGGGTTCGATATATTTACCCGAAACAGAGCTGACACTGTCTGAAAAGACCCACCCTTCTTCTTTCCACCTTTTTTACTGCCACCTTCAGCTATTAATTGAACATGCCAGTAAATGCAATGAATTTGCTATGGTTGGTAAGCTGTTTTATGTGATTGGCACAGAATTGTGGATCAGTACATAGTAAATGTAGGTAGAGGTTAATTATGGAGACTAGAATTTAACCAGATGCTTGGATTAAATCGAATAACTTAAGAACAATCAACAAAAATACTTAAATGTTCAACAAACCTTCAGCAGAGGCATGAGAAGCAAACAGAGAAGCTAACAGTTTTACTGCAGACTTCTGATACAGCTGAACGACCGAGTCATTCAGGGGATCTTTATTCTTTTCAAGCCACCCCAAAATGTTGTAGTCCACAGTGCCAGCGTAGTGCACCAAGGAGAAGTGAGCCTCCGCCTTGCCTTTGGTAGGTTTTGGCTTCTGGAATGATGCGGTTTTACCCAGATGCTGATCGTACAGCTTGTTCTTAAATGTCATGTCTGTTGCCTTGGGGAACATACACTCTTCTTCAAGGATGGAGAAAATGCCCATCGGCTGAAAGTAAGAAGAGTATACATTTATTACAACTAATATTAAACATAATTCATGGTGCGCCTGTGGACATTTTAACATTCACTTTGCAGGACATTCAAAAAAACTTCAGTTCACTTCACTAATCTTTAAACTTTTAGCTACAGCAGCTCAAAATATTTTAAATTTTTGTCTGGTTGAGCAGAAAATTGCATCCACACAGTACAGGCTTAATTCAATGCGCTGAATTGTCAGATTGGGTTTTACACTATCAGGGAAGGTTTGGATTGAAGGATGGAAAACTCTCTATGGTGGGTGAAATGCTAAACTTAACGTGTGTTAAAAATCATGGGCTGCGTCCCTCAAAGAAGTTGGAATCAACGATTCAACTGATATATCCATCATGGCCTCAACTATCCTGACTACCTAAGCTGATTAATATAACATAATAGATACACAAAATGCACTAATATGAACATATTTTGATTGATTTTCAAACAATATAAATGTCTTTATTTAATCTGATATGCATTAAAGGTGATAAATATGTGTTTATTATTTCTTATTGGTTTATTAGTGGTTTGCTCAGTTGTGAAGAAAATACATCTACAGGTTCAAATATGCATGCTCAGTTCCATTCTTTCTTCTTTTGAAACGTTGAATTAATCACATTGGACAGGTTTTTTTTACAGTGGGAGGAAACCAAAACACCCTGAGAAAATTCACTGGGAGAACATGCAAACTCAGAACAGCACTACTCACTTTGCCAATGAATTTGTATAAATGTGTATTACCCACCTTCTCAATAAGTTCTATACATGCAGCCAGGTCCATACCAAAGTCAATGAATTCCCACTCGATTCCTTCTTTTTTGTATTCCTCTTGTTCAAGCACAAACATGTGGTGATTGAAAAATTGTTGCAGTTTTTCATTAGTAAAATTGATGCACAACTGCTCCAAGCTGTTAAACTGTAATTACACACGGAATAAAGTAACAATCTCTGTTCCAGGGTGGAATTTTAAATAAATACATTTATATGTTTGCATTGATTACTTACATCAAATATTTCAAAGCCAGCAATGTCCAGCACCCCAATAAAGAACTGTCTTGCTTGCTTGGTGTCCAACATCTCATTAATACGAACAACCATCCACAAAAACATTTTCTCATACACTGCCTTACACAGAGCCATGGTTGCATTGTTCACCTTTTTAAAAATGCAAAAAAAAAAGCATAACGTTTTTGATCTTTTTGGTTAAGCATATAATTATAAATATGAAGTCTTACTACCTGGGGAACAGTTTGTCCTTTGGTTACAAATTCATTCCCGACTTTGACTCTGGGATAGCACAGAGCTTTTAGCATATCAGCCGAATTTAGGCCAATAAGATAAGCGATTTTGTCAGCCACTGAAAAAAACCCACAACACTCGTTAAAATATTATTATGTATTATTATTAGTATTATTATTATTATATGAAATAATAAATAATTAAAAATAATTCTATTTAAAAATGTTTTATGATATGATATAATGATATTAAGATCACAGTATTAAATGAAAACATTATCTGTATTAGTGCTTAGAGTCAGATAAGACTAAAGAAAAATCTTACAAACCCTCAGTGCCATCAGGCTCGGCCTGTTCCTCTCTTTGCTTCTGCTTAAATTTCATGTTCCCATGATGCATCACAGCTCCTGTCAGCTTGTAAATGCCCATCTTTTCTTCAGCACTGAAACCCAGGATGTCAATGGCAGTCTACAAACAACAAAACAAATGTACTTATTCAGAGTTTTGATAATATCGAGCACAAGAAATATACAAGATACTTACAAGATACATACTTAATTTTGTCTAAGTGATATTTAAGGTGAAATATTGAGTACAAATGATCTCATGCTGTCTCGTCCCTGTAAACATTTTCTCCAGGCCAGAAGGAGAAGCCTCATAAAAAAACCAACCAAGGTTTACACAATGTGCCTATTGTTGCTTAGTGTGCCTTTAATATATTTTGCTCACAAATAAAAAAAACATACTCCTGTTTTAATAGCAAACTGTAGTAGAGAGACACAAGCCACCACTGTCCAGTCATCACTGGAGGCACAAGTGAGATTGTTTAATTCCAAAATGTTCTTACATCAGTGGCAATGAACTCCTCCACATCATTGATGCTTTTGACTGTGATCTCCCCATGACTGATCATCGGATAGTCGAATGGATTTGTAGTAATCAGGAGAGCCTCTGCAGACAATGAGAATATTTGAAAAATATACGCTGTGTAAATATTATAACATTCATATACACTGATCAGGCATAACATTACGACCACCTTCCCAGTATTGAGTTCGGCCCCTTTTCCAGAATCAGCATTATCTTCTTTCACAATCTGAGCTTGGCCACCCATGACCCTGTTGCTGGTTTACCACTGTTACTAACTTTGATCAGTTTTGACTTAAACTGACCACTGCAGACTAGGAACACTCCACAAGAGCTGCAGTTGTGGAGATGCTTTGACCGAGTTGTCTAGCCATTACAGTTTGACTCTTGCCAAAAATGTTCAAATCCATTCTTATTTTTCTTGTTTCTAGCATCAACTATGAGAATAAAATGTTCACCTGCTGCGTAATATAGTTCATTTAGTAACATGTGCTGTGATAAAAAATAATCAGTATTATCCACTTCACCTATCTCGGCCATCATATTATGCCTACACAGTAATTTAGACTGCTAATGCTAATACATACCTAACATAGCAAACAACCATTACACAAAAAAAAGAAAACGACTTCTATTTAAGAAACAAACACTTTAAGATTTCATTATGTATTTATTACCCAGTAATTCAGGCTTGTGACCTGTAGTAAGCTGGTAGAAAATATGGTAGCTCCTTTCAGCTGACAGCTGGAAAGTTACTCTTGACTTTTCCAGCAGATCTATAGAAGAGATCATACACGTCACAACAGCTGTCTAATCAGGTCATAAAATCAATTTCCCTAAACGTGGTTTTAACTTACAAGTTTCAATATCAGCTGAGGCCAACTTTCCAGTGGAGCCAAAGTGAATTCGGATGAATTTCCCCTAGAAATTAAATTCCAATTTGATTCAGATTTGAAAACTTCAAAACATTTGTGTTGTTTCAAGAAGCGATGGACAAATACTTACAAAGCGAGAGGAGTTGTCGTTCCTCACAGTCTTTGCATTACCATAAGCCTCCAACAAAGGGTTGGCTGCAATGATTTGATCTTCCAGCGACCCCTAAATTCATTATAAAATATATATGTAATAGTGCATATGTGACCCTGCCTGTGAAAACCCAGCAAATTTTTTCACATATATATATATATATTGATATTTAATACAAAGATAGCAGGATGCTTTATTTTTTACCAACCTGCATTTTTCCAGGCATGTGTTCTTGCTTTTTCTGTCCAGACACCGCGATTGTCGCAAAGTACTGGATAACACGTTTGGTGTTCACAGTCTTTCCTGCACCAGATTCTCCACTGAAATTCACAATAATATAAAGTAATTGATCTGAAATCTCAGTTACAGTCCATAACTTCAATTTATAACATAGATCTAGACTAAAACTGACAAGATTGTTTTTGAATGTGAAGATTTCTTGCTACCAAGAATCCAAGAGAAATAAAATATCATAAACATTCGAAATAGAATCATTCAGCACCAGTCATGACAATTTACATTTTAATTATAGTTAAATGCTCTGATGTATTTAAATAACCTTGTTGTACTGAATTCATTGGCACCTCAAGAAGTGATTAACTATTAAATACTTCAAGTAATTAACATTGAAATGATTACAAGTAATTAACAACATATTAAAGTGATATTATGTATACATTTAAAAATAATTAAGTTATAATATACACTGGAAGCCCCATCTGACACACCTTTTTGAATTTCTCCCAAAATGTAGATGTTCATGTATTAATTAAGAGAAGCATTTCTATGCCCATTTGTGTCCAAGTACAATTCTAGTAATTCAGACGATTAAAGTTTTAACTTCAGCTGAACAGTTTGGCAGTGGTGGGGCTTAAACCAGCAACCTTCTGATTATTAGTCTAGTATGTTAATCTCTGAGGATACTTTGCATTAACACCTAAATAATGTAGTCATTGATTGCAATACTTTAATCAGAACACTGTACTAGTATTCAGGTCAAGCAATCATGTCACTTACGTAATCAGGATTGACTGGTTTTCACGATCTGAAAAGAAATCAATAAGTTCTTTAGATGCATGAACGTAATAGACTGCTAATAATTCTTTTAAAATTTCCATACCAGTGAGCATAAACTGATAAGCATTATCAGAGATGGAAAATATGTGGGGAGGTGCCTCGATTCTTTTTTTGCCCCTGTAGCCAACCACAACAACACTGTCGTACACCGGCAGCCACTTATACGGGTTCACAGTCACACAGAACAACCCAGAGTAGGTCTGCAACACAGGAAGAATGACTTACTTATTAATTATTTTGATTACATATTCAATATTATATTATTATTAATATTTTACATATTAATGTCAGTGTACTCACATAGATCATCCATGCTGCGTAACGCTCTTTGAGGTTATACAGCACAGCAGGCTCATTAAGATGTGTCATCATAGCCATGTCCTCAATCTTATCAAACTTTGGAGGGTTCATTGGGAAAATGTCGTCTTCTTTCACTGTAAGTACCTGTATACAAATGGTTTAATATCAGACCAACATTTGATATATATAAATCCAAGGTGTGTGTATATATATATGCTTAGCTTACTTTGCCACACAGAGTTTTGACAGTGGCTTTGCCTCCCTGTCTGTTCTGCAGGACCCCTTTGAGGTACATCTCGCTTGGTTCAGAAACAAAGTACGCTGTTTTAGCATCAAATGGCAAGTTCTGAGCCTCAATCCTTTCTCGTTCTGGTTTGCGGAGGTAAATGGCTGCTGGGCCGAAACACTCCATCTCTGGGTCCACACTCATGGTGACACTTTACTGCAAAAACAGACATAGACATATTTAGTGAGATTACTTGCGTATTGATGTGAATCCAAAAACTTGAATAATAAATGAATATATCTATTCAGGCAAACTTTGGAAAAATCCTCTGCCAAATCTTTAAATGTTATTAAAACAATGTTTACAATAGGCCAGTAAAAAACTACCACACTGAACAAATCACTTTCACATTAAAAAGACAATAAAACATAATAAAAAATAACGCTTTGGTGTATAAGTGCACTGAAGTGGCACAGTGTTAAAGTAGTAGTAGTAGTAGTAAAGAACTGTATTCTTAGCAGTACAATCACCCAGGGGTCCTGGTATGTTAATGCAACACTCCAAGTGATTCCAGGGAGCTACACCCAGTGTGACCCTGCCCAGGATAAAGAGATTATTGCTTTATATAGAGAAGACATCAGTGAATCTTTAAGTATTTTGTCTCTGATGTAAAATCCTATTTTTCACAGGTGTGTATGCGTGCATGTGTGTTTGTTTGTGCCTTTGTGTAGACCGAATGTCAACAAGTGTAGTCATATCTGACTAACAATATTTTGTGCGGTTTGTGGCTTTTTACAAAAACAATCCAAAAGTGTGTTACTTTTTATTAATAAGTGAATGGAAAATTCTGACAATGATAAGTAAACATGGTCTGTGTGGGGGGGGGGGAGGGTTAGAATATAACCAGCCATACATACATTTTAGCCTTTCAAATCTAAATGAATATTATTTTATTAATACATGAAAACACTTAACTGTTTTCATTTGATATATGGTTTCATTTACAGCTTTAAACACCAGCCTTAAAGAACTACAGCTTTGGCTCCCAGCGGCAGCAGCTGAAAAAATACACAACAGTCGCCAAGCTCATAAAAAGCAGCTGCATGACTGCATGCAGTCTGAGATTGTTCTCATTTAACTTTTGATTTCTGAAGAGTAGCTGATCTACCCCCTGAGTGCCCCTACCACTTACCTGTAACACATTATAGCTTCTGCAGTTTCATAAAGAATAGTGTTTAAAGTTAAAACAAACAACAAACCCTAGGCAGAATGCTTACAGTCGCCATGGGTCTAGTCAGTTGTATCCCCCACCACTGCCATGTTGCCACCATGGGCCATTGATTCTGGCCCTTAACCCCCATTTGCTTAGACTGCCTCGCTATTCA
>JAOUQU010000012.1:2860465-2872070 GCA_028566735.1 Ammoglanis amapaensis | reverse complement strand
AAAAGAAAACCTTAAAATGCCGTATATATAGCCGAAACCGTGCTGATATGGCAATAAACCCAGCTACCTACCTACCTTATGGGCAACTGACATCTACCCACGCTACCAGTAGATCCTGAGTGACACATGTGCCTTTTATCCAGTGAATTAAGCTTTGTTTTGAATTAAAGCAAATATTCCTTTTTATAGGTCCAAGAAGTAGCTCCCCTAGTCACGGCCTTGCACCCTTCTTCACTCCAATTTCATCTGAGGAGCGGAAGGAAAAAGTGGACATCTTGGAACTGCTCCAAAAGGCTAAAGTTGACCTTAAACCCCTTCTTTCTAGCCTAAATGCCAACAAAGCCCGTCTGAAGGAGAGCAGTACGTAAAGCTATTCTAGCACATTATACACTTTTAGTTTCTGATTAAACAAAAGTTCTTTCTTCTTATTGAAGCCAATTCAGGGGTGGTGATGTCTCTGGAAGAGGTAGAGAGTGGCTTAAAGGGGCTTAAGGTTCAGCCTGAACAGCCTCATCCACCCTCCCAGCAACTTAAGGGGCAGAGCAGCGGAACACCCTTTATGGCCGAGCACCTGGAAGAAGCTCTTACGGGAAATTCAGGGGTCATGCCTCGTCCCCGTGATCCTGACATGTCCGCTTTTAACAAGCTAGTGAGCAGTATGAAGGCAAGTGGAACTCTGCCCACTCAGCCCAAGACCAGCACAAGCAGTGTAAGTGTGCTCACACAGTTAGTGTGCATGTGTGAGCGTGCCGGGCAAAGACAGGTAACGTTAGATTCCGGAAGGTGAACATTTAACGTTTTTTTTTTCTGATCACTTTTCACTGATCACAGTGAAACACCTGTGGTGTTAATCAGTATGACCACTCGCTCCTATTCATGGTGGGACCCCCCCCCCCAAACGATCCCAAAGATCATAACGGGAAAAGACCTTGTCTGACCCCTTTTATTCTTGGGATGCACAGCCAGACGTTTTTGTGTCTACTTGGCCATGCCTGAGGCTGTAAAATTCAAACTCAACCACTTCACTTTTATTTGATCGTTTCTCAACACTGATCAGCTTGCAGGTGCTTCGTTTGAAGCGTTTTAAACATTTTTTCAAAATGTTAAGTACTAACAAAGTGACAGTGTGGCTTGTGGTATGAATTAAATCTGTCCTTATGTCAATTAACGGTACAATATGTTGCTTCTGCACTGTAGATTTAAAACTTTACCTAAAGCCTCATTGTTAGAATTGTATTGTACTTTAACATAATTGAGTTTTGTAATACTTACTTTTAAGCAAGTTGTTTGAGCAAAAAATGAAAATGCAATACCCTTGAAATGACAAATGTGGGTGAAATGCTTGCGTAAACTCTCCTGGTTTGGATTATTGATGGGCATAAATGTGTTAGACAATTATGGATCGTTTTTGTGATTTAGCCATTTGCGACATGGTCCTTTTTTAGCATGTTAACTGAAGTCCTGTAGACCAAAACACATGTTGCTTGGACTACATTAAGGGAGCCACTTGTGTATATAAATCACTGCTGGAGTGGGTCGCTGCTAGCGCTCGCAGTACTTAATAGATGATCATTTATTATCTTTTGTACCCATTTGCAGCAGTCAGCAGATCCTGCCATTCTGAGCACCTTATGTGAAGCACCTACCACAAAGCAGAAGAGCATTTTTCAGGTAATTTGGCCAAGGCACATCCCCCCTGGCACAGTGCATGGCTGCCCTGGCACTGTGGTTCCCAGATCATAGGAATATGTTGAGTAATCACACACTATGTATAGTTCGAACACTGAAATGAATTCTCATTTTGTAGGAATTGTTGGGGGTTCCAGGAGCTCAACGAGCAGGTTCTCCACTTCTCAGTGGACTCGTGGGGAATCCTAATGTTCCTGCCCCTGCCCTTTTGCATCATCGTGACCCCTCACCTCCCTATTTTCCACAAAGGGGTCCAGTTCAGGACTTTTACACAGGTTGTGTGCAACCTCCAGCAGGTAGTCACGGTGTTTTAATACAAGAGGAATGTGTACTCTGAATGTGTGAAGAGCATGGGGGATTCATTCTTTCTTGTATTTGGGGTCTTGCTAGGGTTTGCAGTGGCCCCAGGACAAATACTAGGTGACCAGATTTCTGAAATGCATCGAGCGATGAGTCCTGGACCTGCAGCTCAGGTGAGCACCTAACGGTCACCATTTCATTTGAGTGACTCGCACAATGCAAATACCAGAGCTGAACACAATACACTACCCACATAGTAGACCAAGCATGTCCAAGTAGTCTTTTCATATGCTGTATGAGCACACATTTATCCTGAAAATGAGCGGTGTGCTGTAGATAATCCCCAGTACATGTGCGCACACTAAAAGGACCTGGGGATCAAATCTAGGAATTTCTTGCTTGTGGTATTCTGGCAAATACACTTACGTTGTACTGCAGGAATCGTTCGTAATTGTTTGTCCCTCGTACTGTGTAATCTTTCTTCTTGACCATTCTGATGTCAAAGCATTTTAAGAATACAAAAAGATTCGGCTGCTATTTTATAACATTTACAATTTCCTGAAAGAACCATCAGCTTGGTGGTGGTTATTAAGACCTCTAGTGGACAAGTCGAATGCTCTCATTCAAATACTTTTATTTGTATACTGATGCTGTTTACTCTTGGATCCATTTCTAATTTAAATAAATGTTTTTAGTTAAGGGCACTACCAATGGGTGTGGAACAGGCGGATCTGGATGCACTAATGTTCCAGCAGGATCTGGCAATGCACGCTCGCCATCAGTACCAACAAGGTTATAATAAACTCAGCAATGATAAAGCTTTTCGGAACAGGTATTAGATCTCGTGTCTGTCCTCGGTTGTAAATTATAAATCAAACGTCGCTATACTAATAAAAAAAATCTAAATGGAAAATGGTTTAATAAAAAGCTTGCTGTTCTTTGTGTCGCAGACAGCAGAGGATTAATCGATCCCCTGGCCCTCACCCAGGTGGTAGAAATTCACCTGTCTCCGCAGTTACAAGTATGGTGAGTTTTTACTGTGTTAACGAGAAAAATCGACAAATGCTATTGTTCCAGGTTTTTACTTTGAATGCTCATTTGACAAAGGCTAACTAAAATAACAGCTAGAAATGAAGATCTTGAAATGTTTAAATCAACAAGCATAAAGGCTGAAGGATCCTGTCATAACGATAAGTGTTAATAAGGGCAAGAATGAATTCTTAATCACTTTTATTCACAGCTGTCACCATCCTTTACTCCAACATCAGTTATTAGAAAGATGTACGAATCAAAAGAGAAGACTAAAGATGAGCCATCGTGCAGACCTGGTAGCAAAGAGGACACAGTTAGCTCACAGGAAGGTGTGTGTGTGTCTGTTTTGCCAGAAATAGCTGATATTCAACATTTTAAAATGAAGTAATTTCATACTTTGCTATTCGTATAGACAACCCCTCCCCAAATTCATTTCTTGATGGTGTGGATGTTTGTGGCCCTCAAGTTGGTGGTGTAAAGGCTTGCTCCACCCCAGTCTCTTCTCAGAATCGCCAGTCTAAAGAAGCAGAACGAGCCAGACCCAACTTAAGCACCGGGCACCCAACTCTAACTATGCTTTCTCCAGGCTCCTCGTCCTTTCCTAGGCCTATTTACCAAGTACCACTTCTGCCCAATGTCCCATTGGTAAGGCCTCCACCACCACAGCTGCACCCAAGTGTGGTACAAAGGATGATCGCCCAGGGTGTCCAGCCCCAACAACTTGGACCCGCACTTTTACAAACAGGTTTGGAGATCAAAGTACAGCTTTTTAATTTGAGAAAGTTTAAATGTAGTTTGAACATGCACAGTGTTCCTATAGGCCCAGTTATGGTACGCCGGTGTAGAATAGACACTTATTCTGGATCTTTATGTTAACAGGACTTTTCCCCCAGGCTGTGGATCTGTCTCAGCTGCAGGGTCTTCCCCCTGCTCTCTTAGGCCAGCCTCTCTATCCACTGGGCACTGCAGGCCACCCGCTAATATCGCAGCGAGCAGCTGGAACACACATGCCGTTAGCAGTCATGCATCAACAGAGGCCAAGTAAGTACCTAAAGGCTTGTCAGATGTGTAACATGGGTACAGGGTTTTCCCAAATGTTCCCTGTTGACCTTATGAACATATCAGTTCTCTGGATCCTCCACCCCTATACTTTCATTTTGTTATGGTGTATCGTTTTGAAACTGAAACTTGTGGTTTTCCTCTTCAGATCTTCACACACTACCTTCAGGCCCGCCACTGCAAAGCCCTGGTACGCATCGGACAAACAACCCTCAGCGTAGAGGAGGCAGCCCACCTTTAGGTCTGGCCAAGTGGTTTGGCTCAGATGTGCTACAACAACCTCTCCCCTCCATGCCTTCAACTAAAGTAATCAGTGTTGATGAACTAGAGTTCTGCCAGTAATAATTCTGCAGTCAGTCGGTGTTAAAGCAAGACCGCTGTTCCCCACAGCTTTGTTTAATTTGAAAAATGTAAACTTTTAGTTCCTCTGATAATGTACAGATGATGGAGTCATGTGTGTACCTGCTCCATAACAGACTTTGCAGTTAGTTTGTAGTTTAAAAGGCCTAAAAGTAAAGGGAAAGGCAAGTTTGGACTGTTTTTTCTGTATTTGTTTCCTATTGTCCGATCACTTTGTTAGGGAGTCGTTGGTTTTTTTTTTTTCTTATATTTTTCCTGTTTATTTGCAGTAAAGAAGTAAATAATGTATAGGCCAGATTTGTACAGATTATGGGAATGGATTTTTTTTCCACCCTGTACATATTTTCTTTGTGTTTTTTTGGTTTGTTGTCTTGCTGTGGGGAAGACTAGGGCCACGATGGTGGTTTTCCCTTGACTGTCCCCTTTTCACTAGTAGTGACAAGTTCCTTAGTTTAAACAGAGTGGGAACACGCCGCACTGCTGATTACTGGTGTATGAAACTGGAGGTACCCACACGCTTGTTGGACAAAGTTTCCCCATCCACAAAATCAATCTCTCGCTGGACAAGAGTTTCTGGAACCTGCTGGAGCTGAGCCCATGAGGGGCTACAGTATGTATGTGCCTTCCCCCCCCCACACCTTATCTATTCCTCCTGTATGCCACCGCCCTTCCTCAACCCTCACTTTGTGTCCCAGCCAGTCTTCATAGTCCTTGAATGAGAAGCACTGCTCACATTATTTGTGTTTGGTGGCTGGTATTTCATTAAAAGAAATGTGCTAATTGAAAAAGCACAGTAGAATAAAATGTTCAATAAAAACACTTTTTGTTAATCTGTCTATGGTAAATGAATTTTTCGTA
Source organism: Ammoglanis amapaensis (assembly GCA_028566735.1). Taxonomy (NCBI): domain Eukaryota; kingdom Metazoa; phylum Chordata; class Actinopteri; order Siluriformes; family Trichomycteridae; genus Ammoglanis; species Ammoglanis amapaensis. Next base: position 2,866,772 of record JAOUQU010000012.1, on the reverse strand, counting down.
TCGTTGCAAGGGTTTATGGTTTAATTTATTTTGGTTTGTCTGGGGTACCAAATTATCAAACTGAGTAGCACCATGTGAAACGCTGAATGCAGTTTGGCTCCTTTCATTGGGTAGTTACTTTGTCTTTTTACTTCTCAATTTACTAAAAATTCAACTCTTTGAAGAACAGACTTTATGGAATGTTTTTAAAATAAGTAAACAGAAGTACACTGGTTATGTACTTGAGTACAAGTCAATTGGAGAATAAAGTATTCCAAAAATTAACTTAATTAAATTTACGTGTTTTACACTAAGTTTTATTCCGAGGAATAATTCTTAATCCGTGCAGTTAAAATATGTGAACACACATTAGGAGGAAGTAGTGAGCACACGTGCCCCGTGCAGCTCTGATCACTGCTCCTGTGGTGCAGTTGGGGTTTTTGCTCCAGGGCACTTCAGTCATAGCCTAGTGCTTAGGGCAGTGCCTCGCTTCTGCGCCGGTGTTTCTATCGGGCCCTTGAGCAAGGACCTTGACCCTCAAATCTGCATGTGAACACTTTAAGTAAAGACTTAAATAACGCCTCCGTTGGACAATAAATTTATGTACAAATGTGATCGGAACCCTAACTAAAAATTGTGAGTAAAAGACGTACTGGGTGAATACACTAAACATCTGAACAGTCTGTTGCAGGGTAATTATACACATGTCCTCACGACAATTTCAGTATCTCTAATTAACCTGATTGCTAGTCTTTGGACTGTGAGAGAAAATAGCACACCTGGAGGAAACACACAGTGAGAACACCACACTGAAACTGGCTTGAAACATGAGATAATACATGTACATGTTTATGTTCCCATATTTACAATATAAGTGTATTTGTTTAATGCCCGTGCTGTATTTTCTTGTTTGTTTATTACCTATCCAACAGGGCCGCATCTTCTAGCGAGGAGTTTTGTTTACAAATAGTTGTTTTTAATACTGTTGATGGTTCTTCAGAACCTGTAAGACCCACAGCAGGTAATAAACATTTAAATAAAGAACCACAGATGAGAGTAACTTCACTTTTATGTTATTCCTGCTGTTGGATGCAAACAAACGGATGCCAAAGATTTTATGCAGATAAATTAACACCTGATTATTTTTTTTAATATAATAGTAATAATAGTATTATTATTTAGTGGTATTGTCATGCTGTAGGTACTTTTAATGGTTTTGCATTTAACACAAAAGAACTAGTCGTTTGTGTTTTGTTTTCTGTACTGGACAAGATGAAAACTTATGAATGGATTTTATTTAAATGTTTATATGATGTGTTTGATTTTATTATAATTACATGATGAGAGTTCATGACATCTTTCATTTTTTCTTGTTTGAAAAACAAATGAACTAAAAAAATGGGAAAAAAGTTAAAATTTTAATTTAAAATATAATGTTGCTAGATTTGTCAATTATAGATGAAAAGGTTTAGACTCGCTCTCTCTCGCCCTCTCTCTCTCACCCTCTCTCTTTGTCTCTCTCCTTCTCTCGCTCTCTTTCTCTCTCCCTCTCTCTCTCGCCCTCTCTCCCTCTTTCCCTCTCTCTCTCCCTCTTTCTCTCTCTCTTCCTCTCTCTCGCCCTCTCCCTCTCCTTGTCATTCTCTCTCCCTCTCTCTCGCCCTCTCTCTCCCTCTTTCTCTCTCTCCCTCTCTCTCTCTCTCCCCCTCTCTCTCTTGTGTGGTGTCGCTGTTACCTCTTGAGAACTGAGAGACCGAGGAAGTGTTAACAAGCGGGCTGGACCTGCTCTGAACATTTTCTTGTGCTTTATTTTATTCGTATAGTAACTGAAGTAATAAATCTGTCATTATGACCCCATGTGGACTTGAAAGAGTAAAATCTGAAAAAAAGGTGAGACCTTTTCCCTTTTTTTATTTTGTGACAATACAATTGACTGAAATATTCTGTAAGAATTTTAATGAGTTGTATTTGAGATCATTATATGCTGAAACACTGATATTTAAAATATTTCATAAACGTGTAAAGCACATGTACAGTTTAACATATTAATAAAGGTGTGCCATGTCCATTGCTTACAAGTGTTTAGAATCTTTATATTAAATCAAACCAATGTTTTCATCATTGAGGCAGCACTGTTTAGGACAGGCTGTTTATTAATATTCCAACATGCACCATGCAAGGTATACAGGACACATTTGGTGTAGCGCAATAGGTATTCGAGTTTTTCTGTTGGGGGCAAGGAGTTGGGGTATCAGGGGTTGGGACTCATACTCAGGTGTTCAAATATTATTCTATTTGTCTGTAAAAAAAAAAATTCAGGGCAATGTTTTTACTCTGGGCTTGATGATCACTTCTGCCGCCATTGGTGGTACGTTGCAATATGGATACAACCTCGCTATTATGAATGCACCGACCAATGTAAGTTAGAAATAAGATTCTATTTTCATTAACAGTTTAGTCTTGTCCTGTGGTTTTGTTTATTTTGTATTTATTTTTACTGAGAGCCGACCTGTTATCCATTGCATTATTTATCATGATTTTGTTCTTGCAGTACATTCAGGAGTTTGTTAATCAGACCTTTCAGAAGCGTTGGGATATACACTTAGAGGTGTATCAAGTTACCCTAATATGGTCCCTCATAGTGTCTGTATTCTCACTGGGTGGCCTAACAGGGGCTTTGTTGGCGGGACCCATGTCCATTCACTTCGGGAGGTACGACCGTTATTTCTCCAAACACTTTGAAAAATGACTGCATACCAATGTACATACAATGTGAAAGTATATCATTGTGTTGATTAATGTTAATCATTCTTTTAAGGAAGAAGACTATGTTGCTAAACAACATTTTTCTAATGTGCAGTGCACTGTTGGCTGTGACCAGTCGTGAAGCTGAATCATTTGAAATGATTATTATTTCCAGATTTTTGGTTGGCATCAATGCCGGTAATGATCCACTAACATCTGTAGATGTAAACGTAATAACTCTATCTATCCATTATCCAGTTCTACCACCGTTTAATCCTATTTGGGTTCGTGGTGCGATACACACTTGGTGAATACACTAAACACCACTAAACAGGTCTGTTATATGGTACACACACACACACACACTGGACAATTTAAGTATCTCCAATTAATCTTAATGCATGTGTTTGGACTGTGGATGGAAACCGTAGCACCTGGAGGAAACCCACGCAGTCATGGGGAGAACAACGTAACTTAACCATGCTTAGTATAGAAAAAAGATTCTTGTTTGCAGGGGTCAGTATGAATGTGCAGCCAATGTATTTTGGGGAAAGTGCCCCAAAACATTTACGAGGGGCTGTGTCACTGTCCTCTGCTGTCTTCACTGCTTTTGGGGTGGTGCTGGGACAAGTGGTGGGTTTGAGGTAAGTCTACAGTCGAACAATATACAATGAAGTCCTTTGTGTACCTTGACATTGTTGCTCTTTAAATATTTTAAAGATGAATGTACCGGATTAATTTTATGCTACCAAAGACAGTTTAATTAAAAAGAGATCCATACCAGCTCGGTAATAAATGTCCTTTCTTTAATTACACTTACCCTTTAAAGGTGAAACTAGAGTTTATGGTGATACATTTATACCAAGTGTAGCTAGTAACTTGTTTTTGTGCATGGACGTGCAGGGAGATCTTGGGTGGTGAATCATGTTGGCACTACCTGTTAGCCAGTCATGCAGTGCCAGGAATCATTCAGCTCCTGACGCTGCCTTGGTTTCCCGAGAGTCCTCGGTACCTTCTCATCGATCGTGGCGATAAAGATGCCTGTCTAAAGGGTAACTCAGACCTTTCAGTGTTTATGGATTAGAACAGTTGTGTATATTTTACATTGTTAATGTGTCAAATGTATAATGTGTAATTCAGATAGTTTTTTTTAATTTTCTGGCACAATACCAGAAAACTAGTTAAAATACATAATGCCACAGTTTTAGGAAGATATACAACTGACGTTTGTCTTTAAAGAATAATAATTTAAAAAAATTATTAAGGTTGTGTCACATAAAGTTCCTAAGGAACCAAAATATTACATAATCCTGCCAAACCTAGGGAGCAGGTACTACAAATTGATCATTGACAAATTACATAATGAATTAATGTTTAAATGAAGACATCTTGAAAGTTAAACATTATATGTGATAGTTTCTTAACTTTCATCTCAACCTTCATATTTAATTTATCTGTAATTAATTTATCTGAAAAAGTAATTTCTCAAATTACAGTCTTCACATTTTCTCACTCAGTAGAATTCATTTCAACATGATACATTTTTGAATGCCTTTGTCATTACACATATCCAGATGTACAGTACAACAAAATTATTTATTCACATATCCCTAGTCACAGTTAGGGTCAAAGTGCAGGGCCGGCTATTGTACAGTGATGACAGCATTAAGCGTCTTGCTCAAGTACCCAACAGTGGCTGAATAGCAGAGCGCTACCCATTAGGCTCCACTGTACTAATCTCCCTTTGAAACATTTTTATTCAAGTAAGTAATTATGCTGAGACTTTGTCAAAGATTATTATTTTTTTTAATTAAATTACAGTTGCAAGTCTGTCTGACGTGTCTGGCGTCTGGATTCAGTCAGTTTATTCAATTGTTCATGGCAGATCTTCTTAAATTATATCAGACTGAATGACTTACATCTGGGAACCATCATCTTCAAGACTGTTGACACAAATTTGGGCTTCGATTAATTCTAGGAGGGTATAAACTTGTGCCACTACCAGAGTTTCTTGGCGGTGTTTTTTTTTTTTTGGAGTAGGTCTTTTTTCAACCCATAGTGCTCTGAGGAACTGTGTATCTACGGGACAATTTCACAATCTCCAACCAACCTAGTACATGTTTTTGGGCTGTGGGAGCAAACCGAAGCACTTGGAGTAAACCCTTGAAATGATTTTTTATTTAAAACAATCTTATAAATACCATAAAGTGCAAAAAGTAAATAGACATATTCAATGTTTTAATTCACTATACGTTCAGACCCTGTTAGGCTGTGTGTGTAAATGAAATTTCATCAGCTACAGGCCATAATTATAATAACAACAACAATAATAATAAACAATTGATTGCTGATAAACAATTGATTGCTTTCTGCTTTCTACTATCTTGCTTTCTACTGCATTACCATTATTACTTAACATATGTTTTCACTGTGTGGAGACACATTGTTTAAAATTTAATCTGTTTACTGTTGTACACTGCTAATCTGTGAATAACTCTGTAAAGCACACATATAGAAATGTCCTCGAATAGTGTACGTATACTGTGTATACGTCTCTCTGTCTTTCTCTGTTACTGTCGGTGAATTATATGTTTAATATATGTATATTGCTTAGAGAGACACAAACTGCCGGAAACAAATTCCTTGTGTGTGTAAACATACTTGGCCAATAAACCTGATTCTGATTCTGGAATTCTTCTTTGCTTGCTGCGTGTGTTGAGCAGCCCTGCAGCATTTGCGAGGTTGTGAAGTACAGAGAGAAGAGCTGGATGAGATGTTGCAGGAACAGGCCGAATCTAAGAGTAACAAAGCTGTCCTGCCCTGGGATCTTTTTACAGACCGTAATGTTCGCTGGCAACTCATCACCATTTGTGTCATGAGCAGTGCTATGCAACTCTGTGGTAACGACTCGGTGAGTAAAGCTCTGTTTCTTTATGCATTTTTTAATCAACTGATAAAACAGATTTATGTTTTTAGTTTTGTTAGATTGATAAAGCATACTCTAAAAACTCTCTCTCACACACACACACACAAAGACTTGTACAATAGGATCTATTAAAGATGGGTACAACACTTAAATGCAGCAGCAGCAACAATAAATAACTAAGTTAGTGTGTGAGAGAATAAGTTCTAGAATTTCACTTTTACAGTCTTTCCACTTTCTTCTCGACCACATAACTCCCATTGATCGGTTTTACACAAGCTGGGACTTTTATAATGACAAATTGATCAAATAAAATGTATTAACCATTGCATTAAAATATAATTTATTTTATCGCTTTATTTGACAGATTTACTTCTATGCTTTCTACATATTTCAAAAGGCGGGAATATCTGACGAGCATATCCAGTATGTGACCATCGTCACTGGCACTTGTGAATTCACTGCCTGTATTTTGTGTGTAAGTTCAAGTTTATAATAAATCCTGATTGAGTGGTTAGCACTTTCTTTGTGGAGTTTGCATGTTCTTCTCATGTCTGCATAGGTTTTCTCCTAAAGTCCAAATGCGGTCAGGATAATTGGAGATACTGTAATTGGTGTGTGTGTGTGTGTGTGTGTGTGTGTGTGTGTGTGTGTGTGTGTGTG
>JAOUQU010000012.1:2821744-2833503 GCA_028566735.1 Ammoglanis amapaensis | reverse complement strand
CCGGAGGAAACCCACGCTGACACGGGGAGAACATGCAAACTCCGCACAGAAAGTCCCCAGCCCGACCCGGGAATCGATCCCGGGACTTCTTGCTGTGAGGCGACAGTGCTATAATCACTCAGCCACCGTGCCCCCCAAATCAAGTATCCTCATGTAAATATATTTGGTTACTACTATACCTGGCAACTTTGTAAAATAAATTTGTAGCAACAATGGTTGTACATGATCGATGGAGTACATTTTGGGTTTAAGTCAGGAAGAGGTTACATAACTGTCAATGATGGAATTGAAAACATTCTTTAATTTCCTGAATTTGAATAGGATTTGATGTCCAGGCTGTGGGGGGCTTAAACATTTGCACAGTGCTGTAGGCACAGAAGGTGTTAAATGATATCACTGAATGTTTCATTACACTAAATGATTAAAGCTCAATAGCAGGATGGAACTTATTTGGCTTCCTACAGGGGGTTTATGATCTCATTTTTTATTTCTTTGCATTTGCTTATAGACTGAACATGTTCTGAAATCAAAGCCCGATTCTAAACTATTCAAACCCTATAACATGATACCAATGAGATTGTGATGAAACAACCAGACCTGAGTTAGTGCAGTACAGTTATATTGATTACAACAAAACAACTAAGCAAAATTTCATGTCATGCAGATTATTATGGCAATCTTTTTAAATCAATAACATTCTTATAGTTATTAAATTGAGCAACACGGTGGCTTAGTGTTTAGTCCCGGGTTTAATTCTGAGGCTTTTTGTCAAGTGTCTATTTATATGACTATTTAAAAAAGCCATGCAACTCGGCCATTTGTTGGTGCTGTACAGTTGAAAGCCAATTTTTCTACAGTATGTAAAGCAACAAATGACCACATTGTCCTCTTAAAGTAGTTTGATTAAACTTTTTTCTCTTCATATTATATTCACATTTTCAACATTTTGCTTACAGCCAACTTACAGCAGAGTTACAATGTAAAGTCTAAGCAATAAGGGTTATGGGCCTTGCTCAAGGGCCCAACAGCAGCAACCTAGCGTTGGTGTGGTTTGAACCGTAGTCCTTTTGATTACTACGACTGCCCCCCTATGACTTTTTAAAATTGTAATTAATATTTAATTTGTTAAATCCATTATTAAACAGGATTAATGGCAGCATTATTTTTATTCGCGCAGATATTAAGAGGTAAAATGTGCAAAACTGTGAAATATTGTAGAAAGTGCAATAATGTGCAGATATTGCAAATCTCGTCAGAGTCCGAGATACCAGTCCATTACAGCACATGATTAAAATATGACACGAATTGAATGTAACCGAACTAAAATGACTTCCTGCAATTACTGGTAGGATTGAACACAATTCAATCTATAATAATAATAAAATAATTAAAAACATAAAGTGATTCTTTCACCGGATTGATGACTTTTCGGTACTGTTTCCCAGCCGAGCTTCCTGAATCCAGAACAAAACAGCAGCAGTTCAATACAAGCAGGTCGTCAGCCTGACAACAAACCCCATGAATTAAACTTCCTGATGCTTTAAAATTAAAACAATGAGATGATGTTTGATGTTCACTGAGTTGAAGTTTTTTGTTTGTGTGTCTCGTATAGTTGGATAATCTGGATGAGCAAGCGGCTCAGATCAGGAGGGAGTTGGATGGGCGTCTGCAGATGGCTGATCAGATTGCCAGGGTAAGTTTGATTCTCTGACTTACTTTATATACATCTGGTAAAGCATTTCAAATTAGTAACTCACTGAATAGTCACTAAAATGGGAAAACAAAATCTCCTGACAGTTCTCCTGTAACTCAACCCCAGTTCTAATGAGGATGGTACGTTGTGTCGAACATAAATAAAAACAGAATACCATGATGGAACTTGTTGTGAGAGAACAGTACTAACCATTAAAGCTACCGTGCCGCCCAGGGTTGTATTAGTCTACTAATATTACCTCTCAATTTTGCCTTTATCTTTGTCTTTAACTTTTATAACTTAAAAATAACTTTGTGTGGCAAATTAAACATTATAATTTTGTTATTTGCTTTATTATGATCGCAGAGTAGTTCACCACTAGTTGTACCACGTATCACTTAAGATCACTAAATCTTAATTTGAAATATTTCTTCCTGCCACTATTATCACTCCAAAAATCTTCAGCCATTTTCTCAATCAAGCTTATAACGCTGTTATAACTCTGCATTCTCAATACACAGGCAGGAAAGTTCCCCAAATTTGTGTCGAAGGAGATGGAGGCCATGTACATCGAGGAGCTGAAGTCATTAGTAAACCAGCTGATGGCGAACCTGGAGAGCATGCCCGTGTCCAAGGGAGGAGAGTTCAAACTTCAGAAGCTGAAACGAGGACACAACACCTCCATCATCGACATGGGTCAAGAGGACGAAAACCAGCTGTCCAAGTCAGACGTGGTCCTCTCTTTTACCCTGGAGGTAAGCAGTGTGAAAAATGTCAACATTAATATACAACAATAAAAATAACCCAGAAAACATCTGGAGATATTTGATGTTTATGAAAACTTCTCAAGCACGAAACAGATGAAACATCCAGCTAAAGTAATGAAACACAATCTGCTCAGTTTTTCTTCTAGTTTAGTCTTTTGAATCATCAACTGACTACATATTACTGTTTCTTAACCATCTATCAGTCTAAACCCCCTTTTTTCACATGCAGAAAATGTTAAATAATGTAATTTATAAACTGGCCGTTACTGTTTCAGTAGCATCAATATCATGAATGTCACCAACATATAAAATATAATATTAAAATCCAAACCCACAAGTTTTAGCTACAGTTTTAAAAACAAGTATCCTGTGAGTGTCTGTGGTGAGCTTTACTTTATCGGCTCTTAAGAAGAGTTCAGACCTCAGGAGCAGTAGATTGATGTAATGGCTCGTTCTACTACACTAGTAGAACAAACCATGAGTGCAGTAAGTGTTTAGCTTTTCACTTGCCATAAAAGTTGTGTTTAGCACTTTGGTTTTCCCTCTGGAAAATCCGGGAAGGGCTTTTTTTTTTGAACAAATTTCTAAATGGGCTCCAAGCAGATCGGCTACCTTAAAAATACAAATAACCAGTAAGTAATCATTTTAGAGAACCCATTTCTGATTGTATGTACAGATCAGCAGACGCCTCTATCCAAAGTGAATTCTAATTACAACATAACACCATTTAGAGCAAGTCAGGGTGAAGAGCCTTGGGTTTGGAAGCCAGGGGCCCAATTTGGTAGTAATAGGTCTCTATCCAGTGACCTTCTGATCTCTAGTTTTATTTCTAGTCACTACTTATTGAGAGCTTACTGCTGTAGTAGTGAGTGTAAATGTGTGTTTCATTGCACGGATTGGGTTAATGCAGAAGAATAATTCTTAAGCACAGTGTTGACGTTATATTTAAAATAAAAAAACACACACTTTTGTACACTTTCGATTGCATTAATGACACACACATTATATTTATTAATCACAAAACTTTATTCAATACGAGAGTTTTACAATTACAATTAATTCACCTCACCTGCATGTTTTTGGACTGTGGAAAGAACACCCACAGTAACACAAGGAGAACCTCCACTCCACATAAATCAGATCTCGCATGACGAGTCGGACGTAGAGTCTTCTTCTGATGGTGTGTACAGATTTAGAAGCTGTTTAGAAGAACTTAACTACTACAGACCGTGATGCGCCCCCTTGTTTCCTAAGTATGCTTTTGTCTGAAAGCTTTTTACAGGCTTTTAAAAAGGTTTCGGTGTTTACATAAACGTATTCAAGAATTCTGTTTGTCCCGCTGGAGAAATATTTAAGCTCTTACCATGCCCTGCAACTATCTGAAAAGGGCTCAAGTAGATCCATTAGACAACCACAAAATGCTATTAAGGATTTTGAAGAAGGGTAATTAAGAAGTAACGGTCTGGGTCATAAATGCAGCTAGAATGTCAAAATCTTAATAAGCAAACAAACAAGCATATAGAATATTTAGATTGTGAATTCAAATCAATGATCTAAAATGCAGGTAGGACGTGAGATTAGTGAGAACATTACTGCACCACTGACATGCAATGAGGCTTTGATTGCTCAGCACTTGTAAGAACCGCCAGGAATTATTCATATTTTGTCAATAACGCCGCTGCCAAGCTGTTATTGCTTGTTCGGGCTCTTTATGTCAGTCCATTTGTGTGTTTGTGTGTGTGTGTTCTCTTTTATTGTTCAGTTAGTCGCTCTACTGTTTAAGCCTCACTTTAGAAAACTGTCCTCATGAGTTTCTCTGAGTGCTCCGGTTTCCTCACACCTCTGCAAACCATGAAGAAGGCGTGAGGAAACGTGTGAGAATGTGAAGCCCCGGAATAGACTGCTGCACTGATCCGACTGTATCTTTACCTCATAGTTGTTTACTTTGTATTTAATGGTTTATTTAGACTTTAAGTTCATGTTTTACTTTCACGTTTTGACGTAAAGATATTGTGGTAAACTACGACTTGACGTCACCTCATGTGCACAGCAAATTAAACATCAGTTGTCATTTATTTACATTCGAAAATAACAATCACTGTCCCACAATGAGCCGTGCAGCCGTGGTCTAGTGGTTATGGAACTGGGCTCAGGATCGGAAGGTTGTTGATTTGATTCTGGAAGTCGACTGGTCACGACTGAAGTGCCATTGAGCAAGGTAGTTAAACCATTAGTGCTCTTCGGGCACCGTGGCTAGTGCTGCCTGGTTGGTGCCTGTCATGTGTGCTGACTGCTGCCCCCTTGTGTGTGTTAACTAGTGTCTATAAGTGTGTGTTTCATGACACGGATTGGGTTAAATGTCTAGGAATAATTCCAAAGTGAGTAAGCATAGTGCTAAAAAGAATTCTAAATACGAAAAATAAATTCTTCAGAAATATGTTTCATTCACGTGTGAATTTTGGTTCTTTGTTTGTAACACAAAATGTTTGTGAGTCTAGGATGTGCTGTATATGATAAATATATGACATGTAAATTCAAGTGTTTATTTCATGGAAAGTATTTTGCTGTCCCTTTAAGCATTTTTCTGTACGTGATTATCAGCACAGGAATATTAAACTATTTTAAAACTCATCGCCCACACTGCAGCTTGTCTGGCACGCACAAATGTATTTTTAATGTCAACAACAACGATGGGCTAAATGTGCTTTTAATGTTTTTTTTTTCCTCTACTGTACGCTATGTCATTCACATAGATCTTAGTAGGATTGTGCTTTAGCGGTTCGTCTCTGCTTTGAAATCTGATTCTGGATTGCCATACAGTTTAATATCTGCATTATTGGTGCAAATGAAGAAAACAGCCCCCCCCTCCCTCCATGTGATGTACTGTGCTATTTTTACATTTCCAGTCTGCCTCATTTACATAAAATGTCCTCTGCCAGCTGTAAGGTTGGTGGCTCCTCATTAGAAATTCATGAAGATCCTAGTTGTGATAGAGAATCTGAGACAGTGATAGATTTAGCGCCGCTCGCAGCTACGGTGTGAGTTTAACGTGTTTTATGAAGCTCGGATTTTCTCAAGATTTTCCATTTTTAATGGAGAAGAAATAACACATGTCTGGACTGTCAGCAGATATGGAAGATGTGGAAGACATCGTGGCAGTATAAAAAATGCAAATAATAATAAAACATTTATATTTTATTTGCCAAAATGAATACAAGCAACAATGTCTTCATATTTTTGTTGCTTTTTCTATACTGACTCAAACTTTTGATTGGTGTCCTGTGGCCAAAGTTATTCTAGTGGTTAAGGTAAAGAACTAGTAATCCATATGACATCGGTTCTAACCTCACCAATGCTAGGTTCCTGCTGTTGGGCTCTTGATCAAGGCTCTTTCTTTTGCTCAGACTGTATAATGCTATATAATAACTGTATAATAACACATGCTAAACCCTGAATATAAAAATGTGAAGCATTACTAGGGCCAGACGTGGGGTAAACGACTAGTAATCCGAAGAAAGCCTGTTCAAACCTTCCCAATGCTAGGATGCTGCTGTTGGGCCCATGAGCAAATATTCATTTGTATCACTCAGACTGTATAAATGTAAATGTAATGATGATCATGAACAGAATCTGGAGGAAATCTGTGTCTGGATTAAGGTGGATCCTTTAAATAAAAAATTTTCAGCTGGTTTGTTCTTTAGGCTTTTCATCATAATGGTGCCGGTTTGGAATCATTACAGCACCGGAAAAAGCACCGGGTTATAGATCTATCTGCCTGCTTCGGGTTCAGGCTCTGATTTTATGGGTTCTCGGAGTGTAGGGATTGTTTTTTGTCACACTCTTTTTAGCAGTGAAGTGAACAAAACAATGCTGAAACTGTGAGGGTTTGATGAAAAGGAACAAGACAACAAAACAAAAGCGACACACATTTTAAATAGCATTAGCAGATTTCTGTAAAAATCATACATATCATAGTTTAATAAATGTGTTAGTTTTTATATTTGAGATAATGTATCATTTCTTTAGCAGACATTCGTTTAGATTGTAGATCGATTATGTTGAACTGTCTGATTAACCTGATCGTGAGTTTTCATACAGAACTCTGTTATGGTTTCTATGTGATTCAGGAATCTGTGTGTCAGAGGTCTATATGTGATTCTAATTTCATTTTCATCATCCGCTTTATCCTGGTCAGGGTTATGGCTGTATTGATTCTATTTGGAAACACTGCATAGGGTTCAGATTTAATGATCATTGATATAAATTGCTTATAGAAGCCCACTGGTCAGTGGCTGATTGGTAGCTCAGGGCTGAGGGTGAAGGATTCGTAATCAGAACGTCTCACCTCTCAGTGACAAAATTGCCACTGTTGGGCCTTTTATTAAGGACCTTAACTTAAAGTATTTTAGTTTTAATTAAAACCGCTTAATGCTAATAATATAGGATGAAAATGTAAGTATTCATTCATACAGTCGCCTCATATCAAGGTCATATTTTATTCCCAGGCAGGCTGGTCCTTAATAAAACCATCCATCCATCCATCCATCTATCTTTTATCTAGTTTAATAACCATTTAATCCTATTTAAAGTCAGGGTGAGACACATACTGGACAAATACACTAAGCACCTAAGCAAGTCACCAGACTGTTGCAGAGTACAGTCTCAAACACACACATTTACACAATCTGGACAATTTCAGTATCTCAAATTAATTTCACTGAATGTTTTTAGACTGTGGGATTAAACCAGGGTACTTGGAGCAACCCACTCTAGAGTTAAGGTTTCTTCTAGCAGTGTAAGACATTGAACTGTTCTATAGGCAGGCTGTTTTATGGGGGTCAACCAGGTCTGTTGTCCCGTCCTCGGGGTCAGAGTGACCCATATATGAATACAATTTATTGTAAGTGTGTTCAAATGTGTGTGTGTGTGTGCCCTGTGATAGACCGTGGCCCCCTTACTGTGTACCTTGCACTAATTATAAGCACAGATAGACCCCAGCAGTGAATAAGTAGTTAAGAAAGTGTGTGAATGATCGCTGCAGTTCTATAAATGTTTATCACTCATCTGTAAGATTTTCTCTTTCTAGGTGGTGATCATGGAGGTGCAGGGATTAAAGTCGCTGGCACCAAACCGTATCGTGTATTGTACCATGGAGGTGGAGGGTGGACAGAAACTACAGACTGACCAGGCCGAAGCTTCCAAACCAACGTAAGTCACGTGATTCTCAGTCAAAGCTTTTGTCCACTCTCGACAGGATCAGCCTTCGTTAAATGAGAAACTGATTGTAGACAAGTATTTTCAAAAAGATTTTAGTACCAAGAAGATTAGTAGTGAATCATTTCAGAGTGGCCCGTCCATTATATTGCAAGTATTAAACACTTGGAATCACGTTCTCATTCTCATGTTTTATTCGTTTTACATCATTTTACACACTTTACACATTGGCACAGTATCTAAGTGGGTAGCAATAAGGTCCTGGGTTTGATGCAGAGGTGTGGCAGTGCTGGTCCTTTCTTGTATGTTACCTGACTGTTTTCAAACGTCCAAAAACTTACAAGAAAGATTAATTGGTGGCACTATTGTCTATGACAGTAGTCGATATAAACAATATGTTAAAATCCTAAAAAAACAAAACAATGAAACTACATTTTTTATTTGTTAAAAATATGGTTCATCGTTATGTTTACTCGTCACGTCTTTATCTGCTCGTGTCCGCCGTCGTCAGAGGTGAAGGAACATCATGGCGGCGCCGCTTCAGGTGTCCTGTGTTTCAGCCTGAGCTCATTTTAGCACTCAGTGGCAGAGACTTTTGGGATGAGCACATGATTTTGAGCTATTTTTGGGGTGCGCTGTTTCGTCACCGGATCAGGTGGCATTTTCTAATGAACAGGATAGAGAGAGAGAGAGACAGCGAGAGGGGATGAGAGAGAGAGAGAGAGAGAGAGAGTGAGAGGAGAATGGAATAATGAAACAGAGCATAGCCTCTGTTACCCCTCACAAGTGCAGTCAGCTGTGAAGAAACTGATTAAAAAATACTCAGGGTGGGTAGGAGAGAGCTGTGAGAAGGGAAAATAAATTGAGAATGAATGAATCGAGAAAGCAAGAAAGCCGAGAATGCCAGACGTGAATTAACTATTGCTCTTACACATAGTTACATACATACAACTAGATTATTGTGTGTTAGGGCTACATATAGTAGTGGCATGACATGGATGCTACACAGTTCCAATATCCTGGGGTTTCATTCTTGATCTTGTTTTGAAGGATTGTGCATTGTTCTCAGTGTTGGGCTGGATTTCCTCCAAGCACTGATTTCTTCTCACCTGCTATATTTATTTTGACCCCATGATTAAACCAGTTTAGTGGCATCCTAGTGGGTAGAGCGTAGTGGGATGGAGTCTGACTTTGTTCCTGACATGTTTCCTCTATGTTTTATGCTTTGACAAACACGTGGTGTGAAGAAAAATGTATTTTTTATACAACTTACTAGGAACTAATGCATACTAGGACTGATGCATAGTCCACATGGAACCTTTCGTCCATACACAAACAGCATCGCCGCTCACTGAAAATGGACATTTTGGAAAACGTCTTCCTCTAATGTGTAAAAGCACAGTGGTGAAAAATGAAATAGTGTCACCTCATCCCACTGGTTGAAATGCTAACTGTGCTAGCTTTGTCAATATAATTTGTAGTATAAACATCATAGTTGTGTAGCTTTCATTGTTATTGATTGTTTTTACAGCGTTTGTGTAGGTTCTTTCGAGAGCTGAGCTGGCTACAGAAAATTGCCTTTTGGTTTAAGCAATAAATTACTGCCCAAGATATATGGAAGTTGTAGCCGAACGGTTTAGTAATCAGAGAATTGCTGCTATTGGGCCCTCGAGCAAGACCCTTAACCCTCATTGTTCCGACTGTACAGTGACAAAGTTCTGTAAATTGCTTTGGATAACGGTGCAAAAGTAAATGGAATATTTTCCTAGATGCACAAGGTCACCTTCATGCTCTGCGGAAATAGTGACAAAGCTCAGCGTGAGGTGGAAACAAGGACACTGTCCCCTCTATCACTGCTATTTATTCTCTCTCTCTCTTCTCTCTCTCTTCCTCTCTCTCTCTCTCTCTCTCTTTTATTCACAAACCTTGCATTTCTCAAAAAGAAACTCTTTACAAATGTGGTAGGTCATTTCTCATTTCATGAACTACGTTGTTCTGGTCAAGGTCATGGGTCATTTTATAATATATATATATATATATACTGAACTCATTTTCACTGCAGAATGGAAAAATCTATAATAGATGCTTGGATGGCTCCAGTTTCAGAGTTCTGCTGTTGATATGAGCACACATAGAGAAAAATAATGTTGTTGGGGAGGTTTGGATTTGACGTCTGCTGCCAGTTCAAGACTTCTGCATAAAGAATGCTTGTAGTGAACGCGGATGGATGGCTGTGGGAGTATTAACGTGGTCTGGAGTAGCTCTGGACGTTTCTTTTTGTCTTTGGCAAAGAGAACTTGGTGTCTGTTTCTGAATTCATCTGACCAAGCTAAGTGTGTTTGAGTGTGTTTGATCACTGCGACATTAGTAAGTTCTGACAATCTATCAGAAATAGAAATGTTTGCTAACTGATAAATGACTTTTTCGATTTATAACCCTAGCTCAAACCCTAACCCTAATTCTAACCCTATCACCAACACTAACCCTAGCCCCAACGCTAACTTTAGTGCCAAACCTATTCCATGCCTCATTACCAACCCAAACACCAACCCTTAAACTAGCACAACCCTAACTGAAACTCTAACCCTAAACCCTAACTCTAGCTCTAACTGTAACTCTAGCTCAACCCCAATCTCAGCTTCTTCTATAACCTGAAGTATCCACAGCACACAACATTAAGCACACATGTGCTACGCTTTTGGCAGCCCTAGCCACAGCGCAGTGAGCACTTAGCGGTTTTGTGCCATGCTAAAGGGCATTTCAGTTTGACCTGTTAACTCTCTTAATCGAACAGGCAACCTTCTAATTAGATATACAGTTCTACATAACCTCTATGCCTTCCAGCCATAAGTTGGTGGTAGTTGGGCTTTAACTGGCAACCTTCTGGTCTCTATACAAGGTAATTAACCATCAAGTCTTTACTGCCTTTTAGTGACTTTCAAATATTCCCATAAAAATGGTGTGAGGTCTGGTGAAAATTAAATATCCATGTATATGTATATATGGTGCATTTTAGGGTAAACTAGGTTGGCACGCTCAATACCAGCACATCTACTGTAGTTGAATACTGGATTCTGTGTGTGTTACAGATGGGGAACTCAAGGAGACTTTACCACCACACATCCGCTACCCGCAGTCAAGGTGAAACTGTTCACTGAGAGTACCGGAGTGTTAGCGCTGGAGGACAAGGAGTTAGGCCGGGTATGTATCTGTCTCAGCTCAGCTTCATTTCTGGCTTATACTGTACAGAAACAGAGGAACCATTTTCTCATCCTGTCAGTGCAAACAAAAACGAGACAAACTACCATCATAATCACAGTGGGAGAATAATGTCGTCAAAACTTTGTACGAGCTTATAAATCAGTGATGCATGTTCATTATTGTCGTAATTTGTAGCTTCAACACCTTGCAGTTGCAAATCCAAAAATTTCTAACTACACAGTCGCTCCATGCATAAAGCGGTACCTTGATTATTACGATGTTTCATTAACGACATTTAAAAGCATTTGTTGGTTTAATAGCGATCAGCTCCAACTCCAACAATGACCTCTCTCGCTCAGTCGCCATATCGGAGGGTAAACACAAACGTGACAAAACTCTCAGAAACTGGATACCCCATGCTGGTGTAGCAATGAGTTATTTTGTCTTGAGGCAAAATCATTGCTTTAAGATGACTGCATTATATAGTGAGTGGTAGCCAAATGAAATGAATGATTGTTGTTATTATTGCTATATAAAGTACAACCTACCTACAATGTGATACGATTCACAATACTGTATTCAAAACCAAACATTTTTATATGTATTTATTTATTTAAAAAAGAAATTACTGCATTTGCGATTATCTTTTATTTATTGAAAGAATTAATGCGCTTTTATTTCTGAATAAAACATAGCTTGGCAACTCCTACTCATTAAACATGAGGACTTTAGTGAATCGATTTTCGTTGCATCATCTCCTGCTTTACATTTTTGATTTGAGGTTTAAAAAAAATGCAATTTTTTTCATCATTACACATATACAGATGTACAGTACAATGAAATGTTTCTCTTCGCATATCCCAACTTGTCTGGAAGTTTGGGGT
>JAOUQU010000012.1:2782084-2797269 GCA_028566735.1 Ammoglanis amapaensis | reverse complement strand
CAATGGAATTTGGCCGACTAGTAATTTTTTCGGTCGACCAACGAATAATCGATTATTTGCGGACAGCCCTAATTATTATTATTATTATTATTATTATAGAAAGTGTCAGCAGACTACATGGCACAGGGCTATATGAGTACCTCGGTCACCATACAGCAGGGAGGTCCTGGATTTGATTCCTAAATGAAGAAGTCTGAGTCCTAAGTGTTGCATTTACTTATTATCTTCGTGTCTATATGGGCTTCCTTTGGAAGCTTTGATTCCTCCCACAGTCCATAATCTTGCAGTCAGATTTATTGGGGACATTGACTTATTGATTGCATTATTGATATGGCTTTTATTTCAGATCTTTTTCTAAATGCAATCCTTCTGTTTGCGTCAGTGCTCGGGACAGATGCTACAATTCTGAAATGCATATTACTGACTGGTGACAAGGATAACATTTAAGGAACATTAAGGATAACATTTAAAGGAAGTTCAGACTTTCTGTGCTGGTGTGCTAGTGGAAAATCCTGCTGCTCTACCTAAGCAAGAATTATAACAAAATGTATTTAAAAGATTACTTTCTTCTAGATCATTTAAATAACCGTTGTTTTTTTCGTCAGGAATACTGTATACAATAAGTATTAACCCTGAATTATTCATTAAATGTAATTAAACTATTTAAGCTTGAGCAAAGCTCAATCATATTTCTCATTAATACTAATTAATTATTTATTCAATTGAAATGTTACACTTTAGTATATTTTGATTCACTTCCAGGATGTGACAGTTTGATCATGTTTTTTATTGGCTGTGTTTGTTACTGGTTTGTAATTAATCACACACTTAAAAGTAATTGTATCCTTTAATGTTTCTCGGATTTGATTCTAATACATTTTCTAATCACACGCTAGTTTAACTAAGCTGAATAACCAGCTTAAAGTACTTCTAGTAAAAATAGGTCAGTGTAATTCAGGATCATGCCTGATAACCACTGGTGTAGTTTTTCAGAATAATAATTTACACTTGTCATATACTGATTTTTTACGCAAAGGTGTTAAACGTACATGAAAGGGAAACTTTCGTTTTGACTAATGTACTATAATTTTGTTTAGCGACCTTCTTAACTGACATGAGAATAAACAGCGTGCTATTAATGAATGCTTGGATTTTTGCTTTTTCTTTTGAGAGTAAAAATGCATTCAATTTACCAAAGTACAGAGCTTCCAGTCCTTCCATTCACTTGAGATGACATGACAAATGATGCCGAATTTCTTAAATATTAAAAATCCCCATTACTCTACACCTCTCTGTTTCTTTGTGTACAGTTCTGCCCAATTCTAAAACCAAGGTCTTTCCTTTGAACTGTTCTTGCAATGGCTGGATGAAAGTAAATTATTGAAGTTTCCCTCCATTCAGGTCTTCAGAGGCTAGTGAATTAGGAAGATGCTTGAGGAATAGGTTTAAGGTAAGCAAGGAAAATACAAAGAAACAAGTGTAGTTATAAAAGAAACAGGAAAAAGAATAAGATTTATGAAAGTCAAGGGCAATAGGCTAAGTCTGTGGTAGGTCTGTGAAAAAGTCTGGTTAGGAATTATATTTAACAGTTTAAACACTCATTTAGATTATAGTCAGAGATATAAATTACATTCAGATCTATAAACTGTTAGGAAGGACCAAGTGGCATTTCCGTTTGTTTTTGGAAAAAGCTGGAGGTCAAGTCATCTGTGTTAAATGAGAAAAGGACCAAAAGCCAACATGTATCATGGTCTGGCTCATGTCATGGAGAACTTGTATATGAGTGAAGATGCCATCAATGGGGAGGCTTAAATATTAGAGTTTAGAGAGGCATGTGCTGCCATCAGGAGATTCATACATGCCACCAGGAGCTACATACAGCCATCAGGAGCTACATAGAGCCATCAGAAGCTACACACATGCCACCAGGAGCTGCATACTGCCAACGGGAGCTACATACTGCCATCAGGAGCTACATAATGCTATCAGGAGCTACGTACTTCCATCAGGAGCCACATACTGCCATCAGGAGATACATACTGCCATCGGGAGATACATAGAGCCATTAGGAGCTACATACATGCCATCAGAAGCTACATACAGCCATCAGAAGCTACATACAGCCATCAGAAGCTACATAATGCCATCAGGAGCTACGTACTTCCATCAGGAGCTACATACTGCCATCAGGAGCTACTGTCTGCTATCATGATATACATACTGCCATCAGAAGACATATAATGAATGCTTGTGTTCGCCAGGTCTGCCTGCAGTCCACATTTGTCTCCTATTTAAAAAAATAGAAACATTTACTCCATCAGTTTAGAAGTACTGAATAGATTTATCTACTGAGATAAGGAACATTTAGAAAGCAAAAACAACATATTTTCAATGACCGAACGTAATTTAATGTCTGGGAAATGCACAGCATGTTGTTTGGCTTTACCAGCAGTAAGACAATGACAGTAAAAGGATCATGACCTGTTTAGAATTGGGCTTTACCCCTTTAAAAAGACACGGGGCAGTTATTTGAATACACCCCTGTCTTTTGACCATTTAATACCCCACCACAAACTCCTATAACCCCTGCTGGTTGTCCTAACCACTTCAAGTCATTAAGATTGTTTACATGCACATTATTGCACAAAACAGAACTGTTTTTAATAAAGAATAGTTTTTTTATTATCTGAGTACACACAGTAAACAATTTGGATCAAAGCTAAATAAATATTATAATTAAAAAGTAATTATCATAACTACAACACAAGTAGACATCATGTTTTAAATGTTGGATAGATTTTTACTGTTTCATGTTGTCTACAGTTTTAGTTTGATGTAATGTAAGTAATTTGATCATTCCTGTCTTTTGTGCCTGTAAACACACTCACTGACTCTGTCCCTCTGATATTTTGTTTCTTATCATTTCTAATCTGTAAGGGTTACAAATGGTGAACCAAACACGGTGTTTATTACATCTACATGGGCATTCTATTCCATTACCATGAAACAAAACGGTTAGTTTACACAAGAGACTTCCAGTCATGCCCTTCACCATCTTTAGCCCTTAACCCCCCAACTTCTGACCCCAAACTCTTGCATGCCGGAATCCTCTTTTTCTTCAGGAAAAAAGAGAGAAATGTATGATCACCCTGTCTACTCCTTGGCTACACAAGTGATGGATTTAACCATCCGTGAGTAATTTCTTATCATGCCTTTCACTCGTACGTTCTCGCTTCACTCCTGTGCAACCCATCCTTCATTAATATATGGCTAGAAACAAACGCTGAGGACTAAATAAACTAATTTTATAGCTGCCAGGAATTTAGTGCACTTTTCAGGTTGGCTCGGGATCACTGGTGTTTGACTGGGCGGAAGGTTTGGTAAATAATATCATTCTCAACCATGTTAGACTATTAATGAGCTATTTGATTATTCAGAATGTAGATATTACAACGTTTCACTATTTTAAATAAGGTTCTTCAAAATGAGTTTAGAGAATAATAAAGGAATAGTTCTCTTTGCTTTGTTGTTTAGTTGCTATAACTGATAATATTTTAGGTAATATTTAGAAATTAAGATTAAGATACAGTTTGTGCTTAGATACATTGTGTGCTTGGAAGTAGTTGCCAGGTCTTCATTTATTTTGCGGTTCTTTTTAAGAAATTTTATGGGATTTTTTTTTAATCAATGTAAGTTTGCCAGCATCTCATATTTGAATACGTTCATTATATTTTGAATATAATAACAGGGTGTCAAAGAAATAATAATATTGTTTACAAAAATGTCATTATAGCTTAAATTTAGGGTGTTTATATGAGCCAGTTAGTGGATCTCCAGGCACAAAGCTGATCAACATATGAACTCGCCTTGTGCGAGTGAAAAGATGATTAAGGTCGTTTATGGGAGCTTAAAGTATGCATTCATATGAGTGGGACTTTTCTATATTTGGCTCAAAGTGACCTAATGGATACACAGCTGCATCATTTTAATCATTATCATTTATGATTTAGAAAACCATCCATTATATAACTCGATGTTGTGGACTGGAACATTTTCCAGCCTCGGCTACATTTGTTTGTGACATAACCCGAATGTCTGCTCAGCTGCTTCTTGTCCTGTTTGGTTCGAAGCTCATGCTCCTGTCTTGAATGCATTTTTGCTTTTTTTCCCCCCACTTATTTCCCCCAGTCTGCTCGTGTGTCTGTCCTGTTGTGTACTAGCTGCTGTTGATGGGGATTCCAGATCACTTCAGCAGCTGTCTCAGCTACCAGGAGAACTGGACTAGAACTGGCCGTGGAGCAAAGAGTCATGTGTGTTTGAAGCAATGTCATAAGTTCATTCGTCGGATGTTGTCTGTGTGTCGTGCCGGTTGGCAACCACAGTTGCTAGGAGAGACTTTGATGACTTGTGGAGTTATCTGAAGATCTGCAATATTTGCTTATAATTTGTGGCCTGAATTATAAGTCACAACATCGGGCAAACATGACAACAATAATTAGTAACTTATTATTTATAAAGTATTAATATTCCATGGCTTGGTGGTTAGAAAACTGTTCTTGTTATTAAGGTTGTCGGTTCGATTTCGAAGGTCAACAGGTAACGACTGAATTCCCTTTAGCAATTGTCTGACTTACCTGGATAGGGTTGCACTTTGCTCACTACAGCCCCTTTGGGTGTGAGTTTACTAGTGTGTAAATGTGTGTTTCACTGCACGGATTGGGTTAAATAAATGTTTAATTTAATTTCTCCCATTTGTTTATTGCTGTTATTTTGATTAAAGATCAGAAAACACTTTATTAGTAAATAATGCAGATCATTCGCTACTTCTGTGCTTTCAAAGGTGTTTTTTTCTCACAAATTATGTATCGTCTCTTTGTTAAGTGTCTGTTCCTCACTGTTTTCCTGTCTAAAATGAATTTATTTGTTGTATTAATGTATTTTTTTATGTGTCCGCTTGCCGTTCAGTGACGTCCAGGCCTTCAGCGCTTTCAATGTTGATTGTCTTTTTTACTGAAGTCTTTGTCTTTGTTTGTCTTTGTTTGTATCAATGACTTTTTGGTAGATTGTTACTCATGACCAACAGCTAAAAACCTTCTTAAGTCGATCAGAAGCAAAAACATAAAAGCAGATGCCTGGCACTGACTTCTAACCCTAAACATCCCCTTGTAAAACAAATTCCTAATAACTCTTGTTAAATTATTTCTCTTCTCTCTCTATCTCTTTATCTCTCTTTTTTCTTGTTCAAGTTGAGAAATCCGTTAAGGATCAGAGAGATCCAGGTGAAGCTATATTTGACATTGAATGCTTTTCTAGCACTCACAAATCTGAAATTCCCCTTTGGCATGGTCTGTTCCTTCCTTTGCCTTGTCCTGAATGCTAAACGCTGTCGGTGAAGATAGTATACTGTCAGAAGGTTGCACAACAGTCATGTTCTGCTGTTATTATGTGACCATTTATTTCATGGTTACATGTGAACGATGGATGGTGTGTGCCTGGTCAGTTGTGCTATACTATCTCTCACAAGCATATCAGTGACGGCATTTTCAATGTGTTAAACTGTGAGGATATTTATTTTGCAAATGTTCTTTAAGCTACAGCAGAAATGTATCTGACTTCAGAGATGAACGTTTGCAAAGTGAAAACGATTTAACACACCAAATATGGATGAAGTTTGCAGCCTGGATGATGATGATGATGATGATCAGTAAATGTCATTTAAACCTCTCCAGTCTTTTTTCCATCTGCTGATAGCATAAAATATTGATCACTGATTGGTTGGGATGTAACGATGCACAAGACAGGTCGAAATCAATGCACAAATCAGTTATTCATCGAAATGAATTAGAAAAAGGCCAGCGAAGGCTGAGTGCATAGGGTACTGAGATAGTCTCCGAGGAAAGCCCCACTACCACCAAGTTGCTACAGTTTGGCCCCTGGGCAGGGCCCTTAATCATCGATTGCTCAAAATGGTGTTTCGTTGTAATTGTAAGTCGCTTTGGGTAAAGCCGTCTGCTTAATGCTGAAGATGTAAAGTAAATGTAAAATGAAGTACCTTGCCTGTTTGACATTGCTACAGAGAGACACTTGATCCATATTATTCCAGCTAAATTTATATATGTCAGAATAGTGTGTTCCTCAGAAAACAAAGGGCTTGCATTACTTAAATAAATTAAAGATGAGCAGTGGACTATGTTTGCATCTGGATCATGCTGTTTGCCGTCAGCATCTAGATTCTGAGAGAGCACAACCTGATGATGCATAAGTGGCAGCTTGAAAAGAAGCGATGATTGGCTGTAAAGGTGTCAGAGGAGTTTGCTAGCCCCAGCCCTTCTTGTGGTGGGTGCATTATTAGTGATGGGCCACAGTACTAACAAGCATGTTGGGTAATTGGCTTTCTAAATTGGGAGAAAACGGAAGTGCATTTTATTTATTAACATATTTAAGAAAATATTTTTAAAGATAAGCACACATACAGAGAATAAGATTATTGCCATAATTTGGCTTTATTTCATTTATTTGATTTTGGCTCAGTATCGTTAATCGTGTTACATCATGGGTTGAGTGTGTCGTTACATCTTAACTGATAAAAAGTACTAAAATATAGCAGATTTGGGTTGTTAAACTGAATAAACATACTGAACAGTGTTCTAAGTATTATTAAATAAAAAAGTGTGCAGTCAAGTATGCAGTGACGGCATGGAAAATACCCCCGTTAGCAAATATGTAGCCGATATTTTTATCAGCGTTCATTTTGCTGCTTGTTGATCTGTATTTTTGTTATTCTGTGTTTAACTGTTTAGACATGTGCACTGTATGTCTCGCATTCATTTCATTCAATCAAATAAAACGTCAGATAAACTGTTTCAATGTTGTAGAAAGGGCCACAGAAATACAAATTAGACTGTAGCTGATTACCATCATTATAAGTCTGAAAGGGTTTAGTTTTGGGGCATGGCTTGCTGATCTTTTAAAGCATAAAAGCTCATTTGAAGCAAATTATATAATATTAGATAAGATACGCCTTTTATCAATGACCGGGATTAGCCCCGATAGCTTGTGTTGTGCTTATATTCAGGTACAACAAACAGAGAAATCATTTGCTCATCTGATTAGCTCGTTTAGTTTCAGAGTTCATGTTGTTTGCAATATAGTTTTGATTAGATTCGGTTTATGATACTCGTCATCAGCCATATCACTGTTCCTGCATGCACAATGAGGCGGTTTAATGCTTTTTCACTGCACCACAAGCTAAACCGTCTTCCCATAATGCACTGCTGCTGACCTCTGTTCCGTCTCTATGCTCATTCTGCTCCAGAAAACGTAGCCAATCTAGCTACACCTGCCAAAAAATTGGAGCACGTGATCCGCCTGGCAGAACTGGTCATCGAGGTCCTCCAGCAAAACCAGGATCATCATGCAGAGGTGAGTAACTCGAATAACCTGTTGTTGTTTGTTATTATCGCTGTCTAGCCAGTGTGTGAAAGTTTAAACTGCGAATCGTTGCTTCTTTTATAAATCATCTATGAGGCTTATTTCTTGATTTACTGTATTTAGCTGAATGGGTAAACATGATCGAATTTGGTTGCCTATAAAAGCAGAATTTTCTGGAAAACTGAAACTAAAATGGCCATTTAGCATCGACAGGAATTTTTTAAGTCAGACTTTTTTTTGGTGTGCATGAATTATAAACAATCCAGTCCACCAACTGGCCAAAAGTATTCACCCCTGGCATGCCTACAGTACATTTATATTCAGATAATCCGTGGTCTTCCTGAGCGCTACAGATTTATTCTATTTTTTTGAATATGCTTAACAGGCTGCGGTTACAAGTACAGGAGATCAGTCGGTACAGTATCCATATTTCCTTTCTTCTCAAGTCCTCATCACATATTCTGTATCTCCTCCCTCAAGCATGTCAAACCACACAAAGAGGCTCTTATTCACATTTTGGGGTGGGGAGTTCTAGTTAGGATTCGACCGAAACCTATTAAAAAAATAACATTTATAAGGTTCGTTTGACTGATTTTGGATGATGTTATTTAAGAGTGAATTTAAAATATTCCTTTCAGTTATATTATTAAATGCTCGTTCTGTATAATATCGTTCTGTATAATAATGTGATTGTATCATCTAAGCAATATTTCCATGTTTTTTTTATATATATTTCGGCAGGGAAAAGAGGTATGTGAGCAAAATGAATGAAATCAATGAGCTCTGCTCTTCCCCAATAATGGTTTGTGCATGAGTTTAATGGGGCCTTTGTTTTACTAATTCCCTATTCCTGGCCGTATGGGGAATTTTATCATTGCCTGACCTTGGTCAATTTTAATTCTTGTCCTTTATCTTCTAAAGGAAGGATTTTCTTCAGGGAATGCATTTGTACTTGCACCACTAACCCTTAAATCTGCTATCATAATCCTTTCCTAGTGTATATTCCTGTATGGTGTTTATAAAATATTGGCTTCCCGCTAGTGTTTTTATGTGTAGTCTATCTACGTTATCTTTATACACTATAATCCACAGTGACAGTCTAGCTCCCTCCCTTTGACTCTTCTTGTCAAGGTCAGTTTTAAAAGATCTACAGTTACAGATTCAGGCCTGCAAGAAAGGACCGGGGAAGGATCTCGGATTGTTTGTATCTTTCCTCCTCTCTACCTGTGTGTGATTGAAATCGACCACACGCTTTACCCTGCTGCCCCTGAGAATGCTCTTGTTTTCCGTCCATAATTTAAACCTTTGTCGTCTTCGTGCCGTAAACAAAACCTAATTGCAAATAGAGCAGGTCGTTGAAATGGTAAGTTAAGAGGTTTATGAAAGCCATGAAGTGGGCTGGCAGGATATTACAAGAACAAAGCATGCTCTCGAAGAGATGGATAGACCTTCTTCAATCAGTCCTGATCAGTTCCTTCAATGATTTAGGGTCCTATTGTGAGAACGTTGCTAAGTGAAAACAACATGTTAGTTCAGTGTAATGGTGTACACGAGAACGTCATTGAAAATTCCTTAATAATGCTAAACTGAGCAGCACTGTTGGGGAACAGATAAAAGCAAATATCTTAAAGATCTTTAAAACGCCTGTTGCATGTGAGGAATTGCAAGGTTGCATGATGATGAATCACATCCTCATCCTAACGGCAAGGATGCAGCGATGTGAAGGACTGAACCTCATTCTCCATTCGAAAAGCAAACGCATGCAGCAGTTTCTTCTTCACTTGCATGTGAAATCTGCACCTCTTCTGGCATCTTGACTTTAATGACTAAGGAAAGTCATCTATGTGAAAAATGTTCCTGTATAAACTACTAATCTTATTCATGAGCATTTGTAGCTTGGTACACAGGGATTAAAATAATAAAATTCAATTTTTCAAGCTAAGATAACCGTCAGTAGTATGAGGTAACCAATCAGGTCGCCATATTTTAATCGTAGTCTGTACCAAAAAGTTATTACACGTTTTTCCATTTATTTCGTTCAATTTATCACTATCAATATGTCTTCCATTGCCCCTGGATCCCTGTATTGATATATTGTTAATCACGACACCCTTGGCCCATGTTTAGCCCTGAGAAGAGCTCTTTTCCACCCATGCATACTCCACAGCCGCCTCTCTGATTTAAAAGCCACCAGTCACATAGCTCGGTTGTCCAACAGGCCGATCATATGTCGACCAGTTGTAATGGCAAGTTGTAAACCAAGGTGATTAGAATGTTAATGCTGGTGTGCTAGAGGAATTTCCCTCTGCACAACCTGTGTGTCACATTCATTTGATCAAAAATCAATTAACTTAACTGCATGACTTCGGACTGTGGGAGGTAACCATATATCCGAGCAGCACGGGTAGAACGTGCAAGCTTGAGTGAGTTTGACTAAGGCCAAATTGTGATGGCTAGACAACTGGGTTAACTCCAGAACCCCAACGCTTGGGGGTGGGGCTGCTTCCAGTTTGCAAATGTCAGTGTCTAAACCAGTAAACCAGTGACAGGCTCATTGATGCATTCGGGTAGAGGAGACCCGAGGCCCGTGAACAAAAATTCAACAGACGACCTTTAACACGTATTAAAGTCATAAGAGTTATTTTTTTTATTATGACAGTGTATCAAAGCTGAAGGTTGTTTTTCGGCAGCAGAAGGGGGACCAACACGATATTAGAAAGGTGGTCATAATGTTATGCCTGTGTCTAACAAACAACAAATATCGTACTAATCAGATTTAAACCCAAGGTGATTTTAAAATTCTTAAATACCGTGTTTCCCCGAAAGTAAGACAGTGTCTTACTTTCTTTTTATCCCTCAATTTTTTTGTTTTAACCATAAAATTAACATTTATTAACAACCTGAACAGTATTGTATTCACCACAAAACAGTTTTATAAAAGGAAGTGCCAAGAATGTCTTGTTACAACATTGCATAACATGTAAAAAAAACTTCCGCGGCGCGGAAGTTGGCAGGAGGCGGCGCTCATTAAGATCAGAGGGAGGTGGCAGACACGGCGACGTATGGAGAGGGCAGGAGGCGGCGCGCAGCTAGATGAGAAGGAGGTGGCAATACCCCCGTGTTTCCCCAAAAGTAAGTATGGTAGTAGTATGTCTTACTTTCGGGGTACGGCTTATATTAGCCGACCCTCCTGAAACCCCCGATACGTCTTACAATCGGGGGTGTCTTATTATCGGGGAAACACGGTAGGTGTGTTTTAAACTACAACTACCTTTATTAGTTTTGTTTATGTACTGGCGAGTCCTTTCACCTGCCAAACACTGCAGGTGACGTAGCTACTCTAGACACGTTCTAGATGTTAAGGAAGAGGTGACTGTGTGTAGTGCATGAGGCTTCTTGGCTCCTACTCTGAACCAGCTTTAACCCTGCACCCTGTAATCAGCATGACTGGGTTACTAACGTCGGATGAATAAACAAAAATAAAGACCACTGTAAATTACTCCTCGCATTACCATCCAGACTTAAGTGTAGTTAGCACTTTTTCCCCCCCATGGCCTTGCATAATTTAACATGATTATCCAAACCATCACGATGCGGTTTTGTCTTCACAACAAATTCACTTCATGATTTATGTCCCTGTCAGAAGCCAAACTCCGACGGATGGGATTACATAATTACCACGACCTTTAATATCGTCCGTGTTTGGTTTTCCTTGTCCGCTCGACATCGGGGCGCTTATTCTTCCACGAGGCGGTTGGAATACGAGTGTGGTCCACTGACACATCGGCTGAATTAATGAAGGCAGGGCGCTGCTGAAACTCAAACTCGTGATTATACGTTGGAAGGGATTTTTCAGTAAGCTCTCTTCTCCTCACAGGTCCCCGTTTGTACAGCTGAAGGCTGCGGAAAGGAAAATATCACAGCGATGACAGTTGAAATAATATCCTTAAATCAACTGTAATGCAGAGTTGAAGTTAACACGAAGCTTTCTGTTACGCTCATGCGAACATACTTTTTCTTCACAAAGACACACATGTAGACCACCCACAACAGATTTACATCGAGCTATTTTTCGTAGCTTTGTTTTACTTTTGGGTGGTACTGTGGTGAGGGAAAAAGTAGCATAGATGAGACCGGTCTTCTTTGGTGGACTGGCAGCTTCCATTAAAACAT
This sequence comes from Ammoglanis amapaensis, assembly GCA_028566735.1. Lineage (NCBI taxonomy): Eukaryota > Metazoa > Chordata > Actinopteri > Siluriformes > Trichomycteridae > Ammoglanis > Ammoglanis amapaensis. The sequence goes on along the minus strand of JAOUQU010000012.1, from coordinate 2,785,665 downwards.
TCACATACATATTGGATTGCTGATCTATCTGGAGTGTTATCTGCTTTGTGCACAGAAATTTTACCCAATGTGACTCTAAATATATGTGAGTGTGCTGTGCAACCAGCAGGGGCCATCAAAGTGCACATTGTAATTGGATATATCCATGCAGTCGATTCAATAAAGCCAAACAAGCATGCTTTAGGATGGCCTGGACTTCATTCCTCATTCTGAACCCAATGTTTTCCTAGTCAGAATTAAAAGGTTAGTGAATATATAGTAAATAAAATAAATTTTAAGTAGCAAGACTTTCACTTAATGAAGGTATTTATCGACTCTCCTCACCGCTGTTGAATATGTGGTGTGGTTCTTTGCATTCCTTTACAACCCTGAGCACTGAAAGCAATAAACTGGAGAGCTGGGACTCATTGATGTCATCTTCACTCCTCGCGAAATGAATCAGCTGCATTCGTAATGGAGCCGAGTTTAGTTTTATGATTAAACGCTAGAGGCTGAGTAACTACTTCATGACATCTGGGTTGTTCAAAGCAATAGCTTTGGTTTATAGCATAAGGAAAATCAAAGTGTCTCCGTAGTTTAGTGTACATGCAGTGTTGCTAAAGTGGGCCGCGTTATGGATTTATTGGAGGGCCGTAATGATACAGTGCTTGCTTTCAAATCGCCTGCAGACTCTTAACCGCGCGGGTCGAGACCGGCCTGCCACAAGTGTGTGAGCATAAATGCTACCCTTTCAGGCACCGAGGAGTCAATCTGTGCACGGACTCGAACAGCAGTGGAAATGTACATACACACTCCCTTTAACCACACATGAAAGTTTTGAGACATAGATCACACTGTGACAGACAGTCAGGAATGGAGCGGTCAGCCGCTGTCCAGGCACTGTCAGTAATTCATTATCCCTCTTTCTGGCACGCTCTGATAATTGCAAAAGTACCGTGGTTTCAGTACTGGAAAAAAAATTCCAGTCTTTTAAGCTGCTCCCATTAGGGGGCGCAGAGCTGTTTACATTCTTGATTTGACATACAGATTAGATTTTAGATTTTAATACTGAATGTAGGACTAAAATAAATTTTCCCTTAATGACTAGATTCAAAATTTATATGGCTGGAATCTATTAAACAGAAACATTTTGACCACTTACAGGTGAAGTAAATAACACTGATTTATTTTGTGTGCATATAAAAGCTCCTGTTAGTGAGTGAGATATATTAACCAGCATCAAAGTTGATGTCACAAGCCGGAAAAATAAGTGAGCGTGAAAATTTGAGCGAGGCCAAATTGTGATTGTTTGACGACTCGATCATAACATCTGCAAAACTGCAGCTCTTGTGAGGCGTTCCGAGTTTTCAGCGGTCAGCGTCTAAAAGTGGTACAAAAGAAGGAACCAATGACAATGAAGCAAAGTAAAGTTGGTTCTGACAAAAAGGTGACAGCACAGTTGCAGGGTTGTTGGTGCAGCAAAATGGAAACCAACACAATTTTATGTATCATATTTAATAATATACATACAATGATACTTTTAAATAACGTTCTGACAATATCTTTTTAAACACATATCGATTTAACAAAAATTTGTGCCACGATTTACCTTCTCTGTCTTATTTTTACCTTTACTCTGCTCTGAACTATGAGACACATGAGAGATTGGTGTGTCGAGATCGATGTCTGAGGTTGACTAGAAATGTGAGTGTGAACATTCTTCGAGAAAACAGAAATCATCTTTTTTATGTTCAATTTTTCTGAAATTTCTGTCTCTAGCGCTCCGTCTTGTTTCCAGGTGACTGTGAGATTAATAGTACTGAGCTGTCAGGATTATCTGGTGATCTTGACACCCTTCTTGCTTAGTATTTATTTTCCCCAGCCCACCTTACCATACATTTGGAGGCCATGCAAGAAAATGGTTGCTAGATTTAGCTATTATAATGGGTTTATAATGGGTTAAATTATAATGGGTTAAAAATTACATTTTTATTTAGGTATAAAAATGTAATTCAACTTGGAATGGCCTAGTAGATATGTTCTAGACTTTTTAGATCTTTTTAATTTAATAAGCAAAAGATTCTAAGTTACTATTCTGGAAAAGAATTTCCTCACTGTGCAGCAAAATAAAGGATTCTCCTATATTTACAAAATGTCAACATTATTGATACATGTTATATATCATTGTTAAATGTCATATATATATTTTTATTTGACACTAAATAGCATCTCCTTCCAACGCAGAAAGGCTAAAAGATGACAGTCCCTTTTTTTCCTCATATCATTTTCATGTCTTGACTAACCCCCAAATTATTTTGAAGATAAGATTATAAAGTCTATAAGCCATAGTAAATAGGTTCTTTTAAAACCAGTTATTTTGCTGTAGTGAGAACAGTCAACAAGTCTTCTCAAAGTGGCATGAGAAACACCAAGAAAATCCTGTCTACTAATTATCCTGTCAATTGACATGCCCATTTATTGTTCCTTTTTATGACATTGACACATTTGTTTCCCAAAGCCTGCTATCCTAAACTTTGATCCTCCCAAAGAGCTGAAGGGTGTGTGAGTGTAAATGAGCTGTGTATGACACACACCTGATCCTCACTGTTAGGCAGCCTGTCAGTCAGGAGGCATCGTGTGACAGATAGCTGGGTGGCAGGGGAAGGACGGAGCCTGGAGATAATGAGAAATATTTCTCTGGTTCTGCTGGCTTATACACTGCAGTGAATAAAGATAAGTGTATATAGATGTGTGACAAATAAAATAATAATAACATCCGCTCTGCTTCACAAATTCCGGATTTAAACCTTATTTACATGTAAACCAACCATTCTCCATCAATGTTACTGTCTTAATCTTCTGCCTTTTGTGCCTTGATTGTCAAAGTTAGATAGATCTTTTCCTTCCTGTCAAATATTCAACATTTCACACCCATAGACCGAGAATGAGATTCATGGAGTGCTTTGTTAGATGGCCTGGCTTTTTATTATCACTTGACGTGAACCCAGTGAAGATGATTAGGGATGAATTGGACCACAGAATGAATGTAAAGCGGTCACCTAACATAGTAAAATGAAAATACATTTTAAAATAAACATAACTAAACTTACTGTCTGGTTCTTTGACAACAGCCTTATTATTATGAATGTTGGAGGAACAGCACAGCACAATATCTGTATCTTTTTTCCCTAAGGCTCTTTTCTCCTTCAGGGTGGATGAAGGACAAGCATTAGAGTGAAGGAGGTCAAGCATTAGTGCAGATATCTAATAACCAGGCAGACCTCTGACAAGTCATCTATCACCAGCATTGTGTGTGTGTGTGTGTGTGTGTGTGTGTGTGTGTGTGTGTGTGTGTGTGTGTGTGTGTGTGTGTGTGCTAGTTTCTCCATTAGCATGGTACCTGAGTGATGCTCCTGCCCGTTGCACCCGCCGCTCATACATCTCTTCGGCCAGACACTTTCCTGTGGGGAGAGGATCAATGCCTCCAGGACCATGCATCATGTGTCGATGGTAAACCTTTGCTTTAATGAGTGTGTGTGTGTGTGTGTGTGTGTGTGTGTGTGTGTGTGTGTGTGTGTGTGTGTGTGTGTGTGTGTGTGTGT
>JAOUQU010000012.1:2753383-2765932 GCA_028566735.1 Ammoglanis amapaensis | reverse complement strand
CACAAGTGTGTATCAAACTGGTCGCCCTTCGCATTAGTTGGTACCCAAAAAGTAGCTCTCAGTTTCAGAAAGGTTGGTGACTCCTGTTTTACACCACGCCGATCTTTGAAAATGTCAGCTGTTAATGGTCTCTTCGTCATTTTAGCTCTTTTCTTGGTCTGGCCACATTACGGGCGCCTGCGGCAATTTGTAGACACTGATGCAAAAAGCTTGAACATTCCTCCAGAAATGCTTTTGTGATGTCACATGCTGATTTTGAAAGCCAAGCTTCCAGTATCTGTTGTAATTCAACCTAATGGGATTGTGTTCCTAACTCTGTGCAGGCTGGTCAAGTTCATCCACACCAGAAACTGTGATCCATTTTATGTACAGGAGGAATCCAATCGCAGTTCCTCTACATTGGAATTCACTGTGATCACCTAATTCATACATAACTTAGATGGGTGAGTAAATAAATTTGGAAATATAATGTATAAATTACAATGGAAATGACAATTGTTCGTATACATGAATTTTTAAATTCACGAAGTTGCGCGTTTGCAAGATTTTTCAGTGATTATTTATTATGAAGCTTTTAACACATTTTACTTGCAGGTGCCATTAATTAGGGTCACTGTAGTTTTTAGCATTAATAATTAAGCGTTAGTATGTAGTATTACCAAGATTACCATGTGATTATAATCACACATGTCATAAATGAGAAGTTTAATGCATGAAATTAAGTGGTCATCTACATCTCCATCTTGTCCAAGATTCATATATAATAAAACAATTTACCCCCTGATATCAGGTCAAATTTTCAAGGTTGTTTTTAACCGCATTTAATGTCAGTGTGTATTTACTTGTACGCAATAGTTTTTTTATGTACAGGAATATATTAATGTTTTCATTTTGATTGTATGCATCTTATAAAGAACTGAAGAAAACGCCAGAAAAAATGATATAACGCTTTACTTTAGTTAAAAAAATAAATAGCTCCACATACCAAATCTCTCCATTTCAGTCAAGAAATGAATAAATAAAAATATGAGCAGCGCTTGTGGGAAAAAAATCTTTATTGACAGATTTTACAGGTTGTGGTAAGTTATCGTGCTGCTCCCCCACGGCACTCTTCTCAGACGTAGATCCCATCCTGGAACTTACACGTCCTTGGATTTCCACTGTGGCTGGCCTGCTGAAAGAAACAGAAAACCAGGTTCCAGTGTTAGTGGCTGGTGAGGATAGAATACCAGACTGCTGATGTGAACGTTGGTGACAAAGAAAAAAAGATTAGTAATAAAAACCATGAGTGAAGAGCACATGCACCGAAGGAGGACTATTGACATCAGATTTCTAACCTTATCCCCTTTATGACTCCTGCTCCACTACTGTTCCCTTCTCAGACACATAGATTCCGTCCAGGAACTTTCTGATGTCCTTGTTTTTCACTGTGGTGGCCTGCTGGATAAGGGCGGCTGGAAAAAAAAAACACAAAGGACTGTCACACACCTACAAAGGGTTCAAGACCAGAAGCAGGTAACTTGAATTAACTAACCAGCCTTCCCAGTGAAATTAGAAAAGTGCTTAAAATATGCAAATATGTTATTACACAGATTTACACCTTTCAAAAGGTGGTCCAGGACACAGTGATGGTAGTGGGATTACTATAAGACCCATAACATTTTAGGTGAAATTGATTGAGTCTTACCAGAGTTGGACACCAGCTCGATGTCGTTTCCCTCCAGTACCAACTCATCCTTCTGGGCAGCCGAGAGGGAACAGTTGACACCTGAAGAACAAACATCAAGGAGTCATGTTACTACAAACAGGCGGTGCAAAAGTTTGTGCAAAGAGTGCAAAAGCGAATTTAGGTGGCGTGCGCACACACCAGTGTATGCATGTTTGTGTGCGCATATGAAATGTGTGTATGTGTATCCATGAGACTTGTGTCCCCATGCACATACCCTGCCTCATGCGTACACGGCGGATGTACTTCTCCCCAAGAAAGTTCCTGATCTCAACGAGCGCCCCGCTCTCCTGGATCACCACGTTAATGGGGAAATGAGCATAAACTGACCTCATCTTGTATCTGAAACCCTACAAACACAAAGCTGAATTAACACTGGATACAGAGTGTACACAGGGTGAAAGTGAACATGTTCTCACCATGGTCACGCCCTTGATCATGTTCTGGACGTGACTGCAGATGGTCCGGACAGTGGCCAGCTCCTTCCTATTTCCCCACCATTTATCCACACGTAGCTACACACAGAGTTTAATTCTCTCATTTACATACACACACACACGCTCGAAAGAGCAGGAAAAAAGGGAATGTGTCTAGCTCTCTACACAGATCCACAAAGTACCTTCTTCTGTTTTTTGCCAAGCAGCCGAAGCTCCAGGTTGATGTGATTGAACTGGCGGCGAAGGATTCCTCGTGGGCCCTTCACAGTCACTGTACGACCCTTCAACGTCACCTCGACTAAAGACGGGGCAAAACAAACAGCTCGATGAGTGTACCAAACAAAATATATTACACATCATATACACAATACAAACAAAAACTCATCTTATATATAAATGATGGTATATATGATAAATATGTTATTTAGCTTAAACGTCAAATTTTACACCTCGGAAAACAATAGTATATCACAAACAGAGCCACCAAAAAGTATGTATTGCATACACCAAGTAAGTAACAATTTATGACCGTACAGTCGTATCCAGATAATCGGACCACATTGGGACGTGATAGTTTTGGTCCTAATAACCAGCTGGTTTAATTACACTGGTTTGACTGCCTTTATTGTGTGATACACGTATAGCAAACGTAAAAACAAGAACTGTTGCTTACGAACTTTGTACAGTACAAAAATTACTTTTTTTTTCTAAATAATCTACACCACAAAATTTAGGTACGTCGCACAATGATTAAAAGTTCTTACTAAATTCCAGTCATCATTTGAAGAATTTATCCAGCGTAATCTGACACTTTCACTGGACAGACTGGACTTGAACAAAATCACCACAAAAGAAGCACTCACGTTCTTTGGTTCGATTAAACAAAATTGTATATACACACATTATATAAAGTTTTATTACATACACTGTATGAAATGATAACTTTTGCTTTTCCAAAAATTGAGCCTCAGGAAAAGAGCCTCCATAAAATTTAAAATACACCCCCCACACAAGCGTCATATGAGGATTCAGCCAGGAACGAACAAAATATTTGACGTGGGTAAGTTTTACACCGAAGTATGAATGCACCAATTTGATACTGTTGGTGTAATATTAACACCTTGTCTATTTATTACACACGTTTATATCAAACACTCATTAACATTGTTTCTCCAATGTACCTAATTTCAGAGGTTCTTCATCTCTGCAATGTTTTTTCCAATGTGAAGCACTTTAAATTAACACTGTATGAAAGATGCTATACAAATAAAATAGCTTCAACTAATTTGGACACAACCTGTGCAATGAAATAATTGTGGCAGGTGATGCCCGGTGTTTAAAGAACTAAAGCCCAGTGTGTTAGACATACCGTTGTCAGGAATGTCCACAGTCTGGTTGCTGAGAATGGTCTTCATCCTGCATACAAACAGAAAAAGAATCCTGATCAGAAAATCTTTTCCACCTCATTGCCCCTCTACATGGTCTCTCACGAACTCAGATCTAGACAGCGGATCATAAAACTGTTCTCTTTAAAGATGCTTAACATCTTAAGCTCTGTCACCTCTCTTAATCAGTCACGAGACGCATTAATTATACAAACTGCACAATTACACAACTCGAGCATGTGTTAGTGGAAAAAAAAGGAGAAATATTGGCGTTCTGAAGGTACCAAGATATAGCGCCAAAAACACAGCATGTTACACAACGCGCACTAAATGGATGCATACTCGACCGGGTCATACCGGCCACCTCAGAATCAAAAACGGCAAAGCATAAAATATGAGTAGTTTATGAAATTCATTAAAAGAGCAAACAAAATGAATGTTTGGCAAAATAGAAGCTCCATCAAATGTTATGCCACCGTTCCGCCTAAAGTGTCGTGTTCTATTTGGGACAACAAAAACCCATGAAAGTGTGCAGTAAGACAAGTGAACAGTTAGACAGATCTACCGTCACCAAACCATGCAAGGCTGGCTTCACTAGACATTTCTAAACCTGGACTCTGCTACACACTGAGGGCCGACCATAGCTTAGGAGACCGGGTACTGGGACAGTGTAGCCTAGTGGGTAGAGCGTTGGGCTGGGAACCCAAAGGTTGGGGGTTCAAATCCAGGCTCTACCACACTCCGCTACACTGCTGGGTCCTTGAGCAAGACCCTTAACCCTGTCTGTCTCATTGTAAGTCGCTTTGGATAAAAGCGTCGGCTAAATGCAATGTTATTTATGTTATAAATAATGCACAGTAGGTCAAGAAACCTAAACTTTTTGATTGTGTTGCCTTGTGGGTAGATTGTGCCTAATCTCAAAGGAGCTGTTCTAGCAGAAGCTGGAACCCAGGAGAAAGCAGTTCATTACAAATTGCACATGCAGAAATCCAATAATTAGTTTAATGTTTTTATTCAGATTGTTATTGGTATTGTTAATAATCATTTTTTATATTTATACTGTTATTAATTGTACATTTTATTTAAAATCTTGTATATTCTGTTTTAGATATTTACATTTCTATTTGAATATAAATATCTTCTTTGGTCTAATATGCTATTAATGCGGTTGAACAGTCATAAAGCATTTCACTGCCGGTTCTACTATGTATGACCATGTATATGAGAAATAAAAATCATGATATGAAGGATCTGACGTAGCTGAATGAATTCAGCTCTGTTCGAATCTTCTTGTGCTTTGTAGAAAAAGTATCGAGACTTCAGGCTGCAAGGCGTCCTCGACTCAACCCTGAACAGCAAGATGTACGACACGGTCCGGAACCGGCTCACTCTGGAAGAGGCCACCGCTTCGGTCAGGGAGGGTGGCATGCAGGGCATCACCATGAAGGACAGCGATGAAGAGGATGAGGATGATGATTAGAGCACCAAGGCAGCTGGTGCAACCTTTAAAAAACACCCTTCCTGAACCTGAACCACTCTACCCTTTCCAAACATAGCCTGGTAACAGAAGATGCATGTACCCACTCTGAATACTCCAGTTAGTCATCGTAGGACCTCCCATCATCTGCTCGAAATGGCCACAAACAGAGCTAAAGAGGAGAAAAAGCTAGTAATTATACTACATAAAAAGAAACGTTAATTTAAAAGAACACGAATGAAAGTTTTAGCTGTGTGAAAATAGAAATCTAAATATAATATATGAAAAAAGTACGATTTTTGGACTGATTTATTTGGGAATTAATTTCTGTGTGTTCCTAAGCAATATGGAGTATCATCTGTTTGACGATGTCGAGTGAGATAATTAGGTGTGTCCCTGTCCAATGCGATTACATATATGGCGCTTCTTTGACGTATTCTTACATACATTTATGGTACATTGTCGTGATGATGAGTGTCTGGATCCTTTTCTTTGTCTTGTCTCTTTCTACAGTGGATGCCAACTGCTTTGAACCTGAAAATGAATCTCTGTACTTAAGTTAAACGTTGTTAACTGTAAATGTCCTCTATGTCTGCACAATCTCATCAAATGTAAGCGTTTCAGTTGTTTTTACTTGTTCTGAGGCTCTGTAACTCATAAGAGAATCTCAAGATGCATCTCACCTATAAGCAGTGTCTCACGTTCATCTTAAATTGAAAGGAATTGGTATTCTAAAAAGGCAATATTCTATTAGCTCCATTTTGATATCTTATTGGAGATCTTTTATTTAGATGTCAGAAATGACCAGAAAAATATATATTTTTGTTTAGTTCAACTTTTACAAAGGACCGCGGGTTTGCTTTTTTTTATGTTCTTTCAAAGCCATCTTTATGTGATTATTTGCATAGGTGCCATTTTGGGGGTCTCTATATTGTTTTTGTATATACAGACAGCTGTACAATGCATTCTGAGCCATTACTGCATGCCTCCAGAAGCGCTGTTTTTTTTTCTGTGTTCGTTAGCTGGTGAATTCATTCTTGAGTTTGCCTTATTAAAGCCAACAGTTGTTATATGCAAGAGCTGTGGCCTCTCAATAAAGATAACTGTAAAATACAGCCACAGTGTCTGCTTGTTTCATTTAAAATTAGTACGAAAAAGGAAATAGGGTTTTTGTGGAGTACGCGGGGTAAAATTATACAAACTTGTGCCTGTATAGATGTAGTTCCAAGCTGAGCAATCAAAAAAAACAACAGAAGAATCAAACTTGGGCACTAATAAATATGGTGACGTGCCACATCTTTTCTATTGACTTTAAGGGTCTTGAGGTGTATCTCAAATGGCACACTTGCACATTTTAAGCACTATGTTTTAGTGTGTCTGGCAAATGGAATAAAACTGATACCTGGATTGTTGGGTTCATACGTTTCCGGCCCACACACCCAACTGTCTCCCCAACCACTGAGACACCCCACACGACGGACCGTTAAGGTTCTGGAGCCGTAGAGTAAAGATCACCGCAATCCAATTCTTGAGTTAAGTAGGTTTATTTAAAAAAAAGTTAGCAAAAGGCTGCAAGTGCTCTTACAAACTGCGCGCAGGATCTCAGATAATCAGTCCAACCCAACCGGAGCCCAAGACAGACTGACTAACGAAGACCCCTCGCTTCTGAAAATCATACAATTTATATCCCATTTCCATACAGGCCTCTTTGTTCAGAACAACTGCAGCTGGCCTGGTATCTGCTGGCGTGCAGTTAATGAAACGATATCTTGTTGCTTCTTTAAGGTCTCTCCACGAAGCCTAGTTGTAAATTACTCCCCTCATATCTAAGGAACGTTTTACAGAGCTGAGAAAACCTGGTTTTATTGGAGTTTTTATTGGTGACCACTTACACTAACCTTAATTAACTTTTGATCTACGCATGAATATCGATTACATTCTCTACAGATTAAACTTTTGCAACAAAATAATAACACTTAATTGAAACCAAAATAGAAAGTTTTAGGAAGGTATGTAATAGGTAATTGTGTTAGCTGGGTAAGCAATCATCATGGAAGAGAAACTATCGACTGGTTAATAGCGGCCATTGTCAAATCATGAAGCTACTGCTGAAATGAACATATAAGCAGTGTTAATGACATTGCTCATTAGTATGGGGTAAACAAAAGCAAATAAAAGCATATAAATGTATTAAGTACCCAAAATTGGTGGATATTTAGATACCAGTCGCTATCATATGTGTGTCTTGTCACTTTCCTGAAGTGTCTTGTGCACACTACGCACTACATTACAGTGCACTTACATACGCATGCGGTTTGGGACACGTCATGATGTCGTGAACGTTTCCTTGACAATAAAGCTTAAGGTATCTATTCGGTTAGGAGCTCATGCTCATGGATTTCCCTGCACCATAAGTAAATTATTTTGTAGTCTTGAGACGATAGACGCCAGTTCGAACTTTTATTTTGAAAGCTGTTTTTTTTTACTATTTCTCGCTTCCCGACACTAGCGAGCGCACCAAAGCTGCTGGTTTTAGTTCATATTTAGATGTTTTTTATTGTAAGCACTTTATAAACCGACTGTTAGCATGTTAGCTGGATCTATAATCGTATCAGACTGGTTTCGGACTTCTGAAAGCCGAGAATTCTTTAACAAGATTCTGCACAAGAAAAAACGCCGTAAATTCGGTACGTCAAATCACCATGGATACAACAGAACAACCGGTCATCCGAAATGGCATACTGACCATATTGAGTATATAGTACATAGAAATTACCCGGATTGCGTACTGCATAAAGCAAACCTGAGTTAAGCTTCGAGTAGGATTTAAATAAAAAGTAAAATGTCTTACAATCTTAATTCAAGTTTTAATAGCTTTGCGAAGAAAACTTTTATTTTTAAAACTGTCGAGTCGAAACGTCATGCATCACGTGACATCGGTTTATAGTACGTCCGAGGTCGCTAAAATACTGCATACTTGCCTACTACATTGCCTCAAATCATGTAGTATATTGTCATTTCGTACTCAGTTTATCACTTTATGTTCAATAACTTTTTTTAGCATCCAGAGTGAAAAAAGAATCATTTGTGTGTTTAGTTTGACTAAGTTTTGGCTTTTTAACTGATCATTCGAGCAGTCAAATATTATAACTAGTGGTCTTTCTTATTATAACACCTGATTATAACCCGTCACAACATGAGCAAATTATTCAGTCCTACTGTTCCTGGGTCTAACTCAAAAACATCTCGCATTATTAAACTAGTACTTCTACAATTCAATCCATCTACTGTGACCTTTACAAGGCATAAAAAATAAGTTATATCCAGACCTATTCAAATTCCGTCTGGCACCTCTGTGTCAGTCCATTTACATTGTGACCTTTAAAGGGCATAAACCAAATAAAAGCATACAAAATAAACTTAGTGAGAATTATTGTTCATCATGTACAAGGGTTCATGCAGCGTCTCTCTCTCTCTCTCTCTCTCTCTCTCGCTCGCTCGCTCGCTCTGTCTGACATCAGAATGCAGCACAGCGGTTCAAACATCTGGATTTGTGCAGGTCCTAAAGTTGACAGTTGTGTGTGATCTCAGATCACTGTTCAGTACAGATGTCGTGAAGCTACACAAGTTAGCACACACATGTAACAATTGAACTAGATTTGAGACGTGAATTAAATCAATATTCACTTTAAACAGCAGAGGGCGCTGGTCGCTTTTTGCAACAGTGAGCAGAAGTGACGTGACGTTTTTTAAATTCCAGGTCTTTTGGAGAGCCCAGTGATGCCCCCTAACATGAAAGTCGACACAGTTCGCTATAAAGTGTTACTCTCAGGTAAAAGCGGAGTGGGGAAAACGGCTTTGGCCGCTCGCCTTACTGGACTAGACATGCCCAGCATGCACTATGAAACTACAGGTACGTGTTTCCATGGCTCACTGATTATTCAAGATTACTCGTCAAACTCCAAAATTCTGTTAAAGTCATACTAGATCTAATACATCAAAAGTCAAATATGTCTAAGTGCGGCTATTATTGCATTTCTTAATAATTTCTCACTAACTACGATGAGTATCAGTACATTTGCTGTGCCCATTGATGTAAGACTCTTCATCTCCTGCAGGAATCGAGACGAGTGTTGTGTGGTGGCCTGTAAAGCTTAAAGAAAGTGGACGCAAGATTTTCTTTCAGTATCAGCTCTGGGATTGTGGCGAAAGTGCCATGCACAGATTTGACCACATGTTGCCGGTAAGTTTATCTTTCCACCCAGAGTTGAGTAAACTCGAGCAAAGCTACTATTACTTTAATAGATTTTTACTGTAGGGTAAAAATCTACTCAAGGAAAATGTACTGGGTTAATTTTTAACATAACATCTCTCCTGAACATCTGTCTAATACAAACTCGACAAATGGATACACAATTATTCACATAATGTGTCATTTACTACATACCATCCCATAATAGGGCAGCTGTGTATAAGCGCAGTGGTGAAAAGAGTATTTTAAGTTCTGAAATTCTCAATTTTACACCGGTTCTATGATGTCCGGTGTACTTTAACAGTTTACTTTGTGTTTTTGTCTTTTCTTAACAGTCCTGTGAGGAGCAGGTGGATGCTATTCTTTTCCTCTTTTCCTTTACTGATAGCAACTCTTTTGAAGATATTTCTAATCAGATGTCTCGGATCACAGATCCACCCGGACATGTGGTCCGACTGGTGGTTGGGACAAAGTATCCTTAAATAAAAGAATTTATATTCAGCTTAATGTAAATGTTAGTGTGAAATGTCAAAAGATTACGGTAGTCTGAATTTTTAGACCTTAATATGTTGGCATGGTGGCAAAGTGGGTAGCATTGTATCGTCACAGCAAGAAGCTTCAGGGCTCAATCTTCTTGGTCCATTCTGTGTGGAGTTTGCACAACCGCCACTATTGTCTGGGTTTCCTATTACAGTCCCAAACTGAATTACCCTGGTGTTAATAAACCTTAACTTTAGAGGTTTGATTTGTTTATGCACACAGATGTGACAGAAAGTGAGATCACACGCTTTCAGGAGGACCAGGGGATACCAGTCTTCAGGGTGGGAGGTGACGTGACTGGAGGATTTGGGGAAATTGCCCCTATTTTAAATGCCTTGGCAGAAAACCTTTGGCACCTGGATTGTATACGAGTTTCTTCCATCACAACACCGTCTCTTCCACAAGATGCAGACCTGGAGATTATTGTGTAGTATTGCAGGTTTTTGGTGTAAAGGTCATGTTTACATATTGTATTTGATCTAAGATCAAAGTGGGTTGTTGGAAATTCTAGACAACAGATCATTACTGGGGCTTGATTATTCTAGGTTTTTAATTAAAAAGGTGTTTTTTGTGTGTTCATATGTTTAAAGAGTACTGAGAACTTCCATCCTAGTCCTAGCAGGTCATTTCAGCCTAATTATTTTGCAACATTCCCCCCTGTCTTTCACATTACCATAGTTACCATATTATTGTTTGTACTATTTGATCTTATCTCATAGAATATAACACAAAACAAGCATTTATTTTGAGTGAATGTTTAAGGTGCATTGACCAACAGCGACCTTTTGATTACTACCGGTAGTCGTATACCTTAACCACCAGACTATAGTTACATGACATGACAGTGGCACAGTTTATAGGTTTAAACTACTGTCCAATTTAAAGATCTAAAGTTTTTTTTAAAGCCTGTTTTTTATTCAAGAAAAACGCTAAAACTTGAAACAGCCATATCTCAACCAGGAAATGAGATTGAAACACCAAATTCACAAATTGTCATCTTCATAATATCAGTAAGTCTATTTTTTAAATTTCATGTAGATCCGAGCAGTTCATGTTTTTCATCAAAAATGGGGAAAAAAAGAAAAAAAATGTGTTTTGTATTTTTGACAATTTTATGACCGTTTTCAAACTCCACTTTTTCTTGAGATCATGTTCTAGTTTGATGAGTATGAGGGTTTTTTGAACCATAGGTTTCTCCAGTCTGTAGTGGTCAGTATCTTCTCATAAATGGTCCAAGAAAGGAACAGTGGTAAACTGGTTCATTGGTGAATATGGAAGAGAAAGCTGGCCAGTGTTGTCTGATCAAACTCTTCAGCAGCTGTGGCTTAAACTGCTAAAGAAAAATCCTGGTTTGGATAGAAAAATGTCAGAATACACAAAACATCACAGAACACCACAAAAACGGGACAGACATGTTTCCATGAACATTACCAAACATGATTATCAACACAAAATTAGTGAAGTGGTCACAATGTTTTGCCTGATCATAATCGAAATTATTTCTATATCATATGTACTGTAAAGTGTGATTTCAAAAAACGTATTTATTACCATACAGTATTCTGAATTGTATTTGATATAAATGTTACTGCCCAGTTCTGCTTTCTTATGTATTAAAATTATTTTACGTTTATTCTCACAAACTTACTCGCAAAACCAGTTTAGTCCAGGATTGAACATAAGGATTGATAATCACAACACTACCTCAATTCATTGTTATAGATCGATAAAAAATAATAGTTATAATAGTAAGTCTATTTGTTTAACGTTGTTTTATTTAGATTATAAACAATAAAGGCACTTTCCCTTTGATACCTGAACATGTGTATTGTGTGAATTTTTTTTCAGTACGTATACGTATATATTCTTTATTGTTTAAATCTAAACGTAAAGTGACACAGCAGTAAAGACACATGCTGAACACCCTGTCAAACATCGTATCGAGTCTTAGTTCTGCCTCCCAGCTTGAACATGTTGATCATATATGGACAGGATAATAAAAAGTTAGTCATGATTTCCTAATAATACGATGGGTTTATTAATCAGGGTCTCCTCACACTTGTCAAAATGCAGGTGGAAAAATGCATATGGCTACTGCTCATATTATTAATGGAAAGTGGTTATGATTTATTCTCCTCAGAGCCAGTCGGAGTCAACATTGGTGTAGACAATCAGTAACACAATTTGGCAATAAATAATAATTGTTAATAATAAAATATTTTAAACGCAGAAATCGGTTTACATGCATTCAAGTTCTTAAGAAGCACAGTTAGTAGATCTGCTATTTTAGACTTTGCTTGAACTATTTGTTAAATCATTTCCTCTGTATTTCCACACTCTGACGGTCAGCGCACCACTGTCTCCTAAGGTCGACATCATTGTCGTAGGGTCCACATCATCTGGGAAGTGGCATTTCTGTGAAAATGTCTCAATGATTGAGCCATCTGATGCCAGCTAGTCAGAAATGAAAAGAATCGATCACGTAGGACACAACGAAACAATCCATGCATGAAGCATGTAATAAAATATATATAACATTCTTATGTAGGTTTTACTCACTTTTTCAGCATAAACCTGTACCAAGTTATTTGAAGAGCTGACAATGACTTGTTCTGGCAAGAATTTACTTACATCCACCGTGAAAAAGTACATGTCATCCATCATACAAATTTTTATCTGTAGAAAACAAAACAAATTAAATGATAAAAAATTCAGAACTCATTTTTATTCTG
>JAOUQU010000012.1:2666125-2685312 GCA_028566735.1 Ammoglanis amapaensis | reverse complement strand
ATTAATTAATTACAGACCCTGTAATTAACTCGATTAAAATTTTTAATCGAGTCCCACCACTAATATATATATATTCTAATGTATAATAATAGATAGCATTGCCATACCCATAAAAACGTGTTCCTAAATACCCGACACTGCCACCTTGTGTTCACAACGGCTTGTATTTTCTTGATGCGCGCCCCATGTGTCAAATACAACGAGACACTAAGTGCATTTAAACATTTTAATGTTATGGTAAACTGTATTAAATACATTTATGCAATTTGATACATTTTTATTATTTTCAATTACTTACAGTATTAAGTACCCTCAAAATAAACATAATCTGATTACAGCTGAGTAGAACAACATTGGTATTTTTTTATTATTATATTTACAGTGCATATGTCTACTTCATATATGTATCACTTCAAATACACATTGTATTCAGACTTACGATTATCCGTTAAACAAAGTAGAGGTCGAAATTTGATTAATAATGAGGAACCTGGGCCGACTCTCTTCCCATATGAACAACAGCCAATCATTGCTCACGTGTTGTGCAACGCTTCAGTAATGTTTCCCACCCTTTACACAAATAGAAATAAGGTCATTATCTAAAGAATTGAAAAAGCACATCCAAATAAAATAAGTTAAAATGTTCATGGAAATATGGATATTAATACAGGAAACCATGGCTTCAGTCTGTTTCCTAAATGACACTAACATGTGATCAACAGACAGCACATCAAACTGGCAAAGTCAAATGAATAGTGACACTGAATAGTGAGAAATAACAAATACTGAAATGATGCATACTTTTGTCTCCATTTGTTGTGCAGCTGTGTGCAAATATATATTTCAATTTAGAAAAATCACATTTAAGAAAATGTTATGGTTTGTTTAACTTGGTTTAACTTAAAACTCTTAATTTTAAGTCTTTTTAAATGAATTATTTTATTAAAATATATAATATTTCTATACCATGTATCTCTTTAAATCTCACAACATAACTCACCTATTTCACCTTGTGCTCTCTTATCTCTTTCTACATATCTAAACTGTCCATTACAAAATCACGGATTATCGACTGAGATATATCTGTGTAAAGTTGTTAGGCAGCAATACATCAGTGGGATTTCACATTTAACTGATCAGTCTGGTTAATCACTCATTTAGCTGTATGGTTCTGCTATGAATGGCAGATGAGAGAATATTGTAGGAGGCTCAAAGTGATGTTCTCTCTCCTTGGACCAGGCGTCCTCTTAAAGCCCAAGTGTCCTGCATGCACACAAAACACGGCACATTACTAGTTGAATGACTTGTAATATTTTTGAAAGGTCATATACACTGGACAATACTCCGATAAGACAAACAAATTAAAGCATAAATCCATACACTATACAATGCAATGTAAACTTCTAAATGTTTTTGAACATAGTTATTCAAAAATATCTTTCCATATATATTAAGCTGATGGTAGATACTTGTTTTTTATGTGTAGAATGCAGCACATTTGGGGGCGGCACGGTGGCTGAGTGGTTCAGCACTGTCGCCTCACAGCAAGAAGACCCGGGTTCGATCCCTGGGTCGGGCTGGGGACTTTCTGTGCGGAGTTTGCATGTTCTCCCCGTGTCAGTGTGGGTTTCCCCCGGGTACTCCGGTTTCCTCCCACAGTCCAAAAACATGCACTAGGTTGATCTGAAATGAGAAATTGTCTAGTAGTCTCACAAGATCCCACCACTTACTGGTGGTTGTCGTCAGGAAGGGCATCCGGACGGAAAACTCTGCTCCAAACATTAACGTCCTACCCCGGAACTGGGAAAACGGACGATAAACGAATAGATAGAGAGAGATTATGTAAATATTTAACTTAAAACGAAGACTTAGTTTGCTCTTTTAAAAAACAGTTTATAAAGCTGCCATGTGGGTGACATGGTTGGTAATGGATCACACTGTCTCTTAAAGCAAGAAAGTCCTGGACTCAGACCCGAGTAATTATTGTAAGTGTAAGATGCTTAGAAAAACAGTAAGGGATCGTTTTTTTCTCCAGTACAGTCACATTTCCACATATAATTTCTTATTTCGTTTCCATATCATGCTTTAAAATGTCAAACACGTATTAACATTTCTGTTTTGTAATTGTTTTTGTGTTGTATTTGAGCACAGATGAGTCGAATACAATTCACCTGAAGCTTATAGAGCAGAGAAAAGATCCCATTATTGTTCAGGAATACGACGTTCCAGTTTTTACTCAAAACAAGGACCGCTTCATTAAATTTCAGTGGGATCTCACCACACAGCAGGTTTGATTCATGGTTTTGTACGTTTGTATTTGAATCGATCCAGGTCAAAGAGTACAGCTAAAGATTCTTTACTACATTACAGTATATCTGTAAACAGTTCTTATGTCAGCTAAACGTCCTAAAACTAAATAAAATAAAATTTCAACAAGAGACATGATTTGTCTCCAGTCTAGAGTTGACCATATTAAACAGATGGGTGCGGTTTTGTAGTAAGGTCGGGTGTACAGGTTGTTAGGGTGTATATGAAGAAGGGGAACATATTAGAGTGTGTGTGTGTGTGTTTAGGGGCAGCAGTGGATTTAGACATTGTATAGGAAGATAAATGAGGTAAAAAAAAAAGTCTGCAAAGTATAAAACAGTGGACAGATCCTGAATCCTAATAATAGTGGATTAGGATTTAACTAGCAGTAGTGGATTAGGGTGATAAATATAGAAAGCATGTTTTCTGTGGCATGAAAAACAATATAAACATAATTTAATGATAGACTTTTTTTGTATAGATCTTATCTTTCATTGATGGATATCGACACATACAGAAGATATCTGCTGAAGCTGATGTTGAGCTCAATCTTGTACGAATCGCTATTCAGAATTTACTGTAAGTTTTCACTCAAACAATTACAATAGACAACAATAACTGATTGTCTTCTTGGAAAACTAAAGGCTGTGTTTTACAGGTATTACGGAGTCGTTACACTAGTATCCATATTCCAGGTATGTTGATTGTTTTAAATATTTTATACAGCGGTGCATATAGAATAGTTTCGTTAATACTAATAGCTGTTTTTGTGTAGTACTCAAATGTTTACTGCACAACACCCAAAGTTCAGAGCTTAATAGATGACAAAGCAACTCAGGACGAATGCCTTCATTATGTTAGTAAACCTGGTAAGTATCAACGCTTGATTAAAAGCTTATTTTATTCTTAGTCAACCAATCGTGTGTGGCGACACTGGTCAGCCAATAGTAGCTTGTTTAAGTTTTGTAAATACACTTTGTAGTGGTCTTGGCATGTCTGTACCACCACAGGACAGAGGGCGATTATCAGGGACGTATTCCAGCTCTATTGTGGCTTAACTCCTGGAACTACAGTGCGTGATCTGTGCTCCCGTTATGCTCAGCAGCTACAGAAGGTGGATGAAAGGTCAACAGTATTTTATTATAAAAACACTGCTATATATTACACTTAGTATAATTGTGGATTTGTTTAATATTTGTGGATGAACTAACTCGTTAGTAGTAATATAATGGAACAAAGTACTGTAGATAGCCAGGTAGGTATAACTTGCATGCCGAACTAAAATCACAATCATCATATCCTCCAAATGTACTAATAATTTACTTTAACGGTGCTAAACATTGCTTTGAATTGTAGGAAATTGATACAGTTTGGCTTGATGAAGGGCCTGATTCGGCGGCTGCAGAAGTATCCAGTTAAAGTGGTTCGAGATGAGAGAATTCGGCCTCCGAAACTTTATACTGGTCGCCATAGTTATGATGAGATCTGCTGCAAGACTGGCAAGTGCTTGCATCTGCTTGTACAGTATTCTTTTCCTCCATGAAAAGAGCGATCTGGTAATACCATTATAGATCATTACTATCTGTGTCTGTTTGCAGGAATGAGTTTCAAGGAGCTGGATGAACGGTTAGAGAACGACCCCAATATTATTGTTTGCTGGAAGTGATGTCAGTGGAAATGGGGATAGTGTGACTGATCTATAGGCTCTGTTAATGTTCTGAACAACCTGTAACTGAAGTAGTATGCACTACTGAACCAGTGGGTAAAATGCATAAGCAGAAGTGTAACACGATTGTTCTGCAAAATCCCAACAGAATCCAGAATCTTGATGAGGGTGTTGTCTTGACTGCAAACAAGTTATTTAAAAATCAATACGATCATAATAAACATACGACAGTGGTAGTAGATTGAACTCCTGTACAGAAATCTGCTCAGTGTCTTTGATTTCATTTTCATTTTTAGTTTAATAAACCAATTTTGTTGTTCTCCCTGTTTCTGTTTGTTCAGCAAAGGAGGTTTGAAAATATGAAATAGCCAATAGCTGACATTAACTTGTAAACTAATAATACCCATTTCGAATCATGAATGCTGTCATGAAGTGTAAAACATGACGTTACAATCCCAATAAACAACAATGGCGAACTGGATTTGTTATTTCTCATTCTAGTCTCTGGATTTAACCGGTTCATTAAATTATGTGGAACTGAAAGTATTAAAACAAATGAAATATACAACAATGATGAAGAAAGAGCTGAACACACAAAATCCAAAGGTAATATACAACCATGATGAAGGCAGAACTGTGCTTGAAAATACAGTTTTATATTTTGCAATTGTATTAGGGTTTATTGTTACTTTAAGGTATCTTTATTCTAACGAATAGAAACGAAACAGCTCTATCACTAACAAATGAAACAAATTTAAAAAGCAGAATCTACTTATATTATTATTTAAAAAATTACAAATTCAGCTGAAGAAAATATGGTGAAACTATCAATGTGTACCTGTAATTAACTCCATTAAGAAATAAGTAATATTACATCAACTAACTACACCACTAGAAATATGATGATCAGCATGTTACTTTATAGCTTTTTAATGATGACAATAATACATGCTCAGTTTGTTGATAAATTTGCTTTACTCATTCTAACCTTGTTCACCTCGATTTCTTAAGTGCGCATGCGCGAGTGTTGTCGTTTCTATGGTTACAAGAGTAACGCTAGCGTCTTTTTATTACGTTCGAGAGGAATAAACTGTTGACATTACTAATATTTTGTTCTATTATTATTATATAAGTTGTTTTGTGTTAGCTGCTTCTTTAGCTGTACTGATGGATAATCTGTTTCTACACGGAGAGGCCGAATGTTTTATTCAGGCTTTAGATAAAGTAGCTTTGCGTGATATTGGAAGCCCCAAGTAAGTTTGTTTTCTTCTTTGTTTACTTCTACAACTTTAAGTGAATCGAAATAATGATAAAGGTTGATTCAGGTTCGGTCGATTCAAAGGTGTCTTTATGTATGTTTTAATCCATGCAAAGTTTTATTACTGATTATACTTAAGGCCCTCACTACCAAATTCATGGCAATCCAAACCAAATCTACTGTAAAAGTCGGTTTGTCGCTTTTGTCATTTAATATTTACATTTATGTACCGCAATATGACAATACAGCTTACTGACGAAAGCGTCCGAATATGCAGTACGGAAGAAGTACCCGGATGAACCACTAGGTTTACCGTGCAAACAGCTTAAAGTGGTGTAATGTATGAACCATAGACCACCACCATTTTGCAATTATAGGTAAATGAAGCTATTGTAAATATCTTCTGTTTCATAGATGGTTTCGCCAACACGAATATGTTGAGAAACTCAACATGCATGCGATTATTCAAGCAAATGCAAATCAAGAGGAATTCATCAAAGACCTTTTGGTGTCCCATGCCAAGGTAACTCTTGCACACTGTAGGTCATTGATGATGTAGGTAGTTGTTTACTCAGACTGTGGATGGCTGTGTGATGTATTTTGTCCAGATACCAACATTGGTTCATGAAATGATAGTCGTGGAAGTCTGGAAACAGAAAGTGTTACCTATTATATGCAAGCTTCACGACTTTACTCCAAAGAGCACCATTCCACTAGACATTGTGGTATGTTCGTATAATAAAACCTGCTTTCTAACTGTCACAGCTACATCTCCCGTGAAGTGTCAATTGCTTTATGGCTATTCAACTTTTGTATTTTCAGATCTATCATGAGGCTACGGTCATAAATCTTCTAGAAACAATTATGTTCCATAAGGTAAGCACTGCACAGACAATCTTTTATACATCTTATACTAGAATTGTAGCATGTAATAGTTTGATCACAATTGTTATTTATTAAAATCAAATATATAGCTTGTTATATCACGATCTTGATGATAAGTGTTGTATTCATTGCACATGTAATGGTCCAGGAATCTTGTGAAGCAGCAGAGGAGGCTCTTGTGGACCTTGTGGATTACTGCCATCGTAAATTGACCCTGCTTGCCGGGCAATGTTCCAGAGGAGAGTTGCCCACTGAAGACAGAACCTTACAAAAAGAACGTCCAGAGCAAAACTCTTTACAGGTGAGGGAATGTAATTTATAAAAATGTCTAAAAAGGAAACTTGTGAATCAGGTTGCTTCTGACTATATTTAATATTTTTGAAGGTGTATGTAACAAGATCATTCTGTATAGTAGGGTTGGGGGTTCAAATCCAGGCTCTGCTACACTCCGCTACCGTGCCGCTGACTAATAATAATATAATGGATTATAATTCATAATAAATGCATTACTGTATGCAGACCATTGCATGCTGACACACTGATACAAATATATCTTTTTGTACTACAGGATCTACAGAATCATAGCAGCATGTTAGAGTTTAAGATCTCTCTGAAAGCTCTGTCTGTGCTGCGCTACATTACTGATAATGTAGAAAGGTAATGCAAACACACGCTAATAAACACAATAATTGTAGGAGCGGACTGGTGATGATGCTTGTTGTCTTTCTTTGATGCCAAGTTTGAATTTGAGCGTGTTGACCAGGATGCTGAACACTCATAACCTGCCGTGTGTACTCGTTCATCTAGTTGAGCACTGTCCCTGGAGCGTTAGAACTGGAGGTTAGTAATATACATTCACCCAGCCATTATCTTGTTTTACCACCGATTAATCCTGTTTAGAGTCATTGTAGGACACACGGGGCGATTACATTAAACACCTGAACAGATCACCAGCCTGTTGCAGGGTACAGCCGAACACATCAAACACACAGACTTGTCTGAATAATCACTGAATGTGACTTCCAGTTTTCATCGCAGGCTCACCATGTGTATTTCTGTTTAATGATATTTTTAATAGACATATGTGCACATGTCACGCATCACAAAGAAAAAAGTCAGTTTCAAAACGAATTTATTTCGGAAGGATTTATCCAATGAGCAGAGATTGGGTTTTTCAAAAGCAGGATCTCCAATCTTACTCTAGGAGCTGTAACAATGGGTGTTAACAAACTGAATTATGGGTGTTAAGTCAGTCTGCTCACTAAAAACTTAACATCAAAAACATAAAAATGTAACGTACAATAGTATTTGTTGATAATTCATTGTAAATTCCATTTGGATTAAGTTGTCTTTTCTCTGTAGGTAAACTTAAGAAGTTTGAGGAGGGAACATGGAGGGAGGTCCCTGCCGAGGATCGACTTAAGATGACCAAACTGGATGGTCAGGTGTGGATCGCTCTGCTAAATCTGCTGCTTAAACCAGAATGCCAGAGAAAATACGATTTCAACGACTTCAACAAAAGCCAGATTTTAAAGGTAAAGGGACAATAGTATCATGATCCAACCAATATTTTGTGAAGACAAAATAGTGTTCCAAATCCTATTTTTATGAAATCAAATACATATGAATTTATTCATATATTTCACACAAAGACTTTAAACTATTTAAATGTTATTTTATATCTTTAATTAGATTGTAGTTAGGAGTTGGCAAACTGAATCACTGTCCAAAATGATTCTTTTCAAACAAATTCAATGGAATCAAATAAGGGTTGTGTTTTTATCTATGGTAAAGATTTGTTTACTTGCTTACTCAGTTCATCTGTTGAAGAGCGAATCAGTTCCTTTGCTTCTTTTGGGTAAAATTGGAATCTCTCTCCTAATATGCTGTGAATGTATAAGTAAATATTCACTTTCAAGAAATGAACATTCGCTGCTTTCATATGAAGCATGACTAAATAGTTCATCTAGATGGGTCATTGTGTTTCCCTTCCACTAACAAAGCATCTTTATTGATTGCACTGATGCTCTGTTATTGTCTTTCAACTGTGGGTGAAGTTCTGTGACGTCTGACTACATTCTTACCGATTTCTGGTATTAACATTTTCATAGTGAAACCCATGAGACTAATTTTGCAACACGGAAACAGTTCAGGGATAAAATAACATTGTGAAAAAAAATTAATAAAACATGAGGCTTGGCAAACTGTGAAATTGGGTTATTAGTTATCAGTCTTACATGGAATTATGGAATTACTGTTCATGGCTTAATAACTCTGTAATTGCACTTAATGTGCTTTTTTGATTGGCAAAACAAACCAAAGTTTTATTAAGCTAAATTTTGACTAATCGTAATATATATACCGCTCTTATATTAAAACTGTTTCAGCTCTACAGTTAGTCTCTTTAACCTTCAGCATAGATTCATAATCATACTATAAACAAATGTTTAGGATGTGAACTCTGCATGTCGTTCTCAATTCGTGCCAAGGCATTGTCTCCTTAAATCTTATCTAATCTACCATTTGTAATCTTAAGAAAAATATTGTGACACACTGCTGATTTCTATTGTTTGTTTTGCTCTGTTAAGTGTTTCATCTTACTTTGCTCTTGTTATTCTCCTGTTATTTTTAACCATTCTTGCATGTCCTTAGGTAAAGTAACTTGTTTAAAATCTAATTATAATCCATGTTTCAATGTGGGCTTGTGTCTCTAGCTCCGTGGGTTTCTGACAGACGTTGTTATAGATCAGTTACCAAATCTTGCTGATCTGCAGCGTTTCCTCGGTCACTTAGCTTTTACAGACACTGCACCTCCCAAAAAAGATCTCATACTTGAACAGGTAAGCATACACTTCTTATTTATATATGGTCTTCTTTTTATGATATTGGTCATTCAGTCCATTAGAATAATATTAATAGCAACGGTACACTTTTTGAATTGTCCGTGAATGTGTGAATGTGTGTCATTTTCATTGTTAGTTTATTTTATTTTAATTAAATTCAGCAATCATTATTAATTTAACTGGACGGCTGTTTTTAACTATTCTCTGTGATTTATTTAATACATTTATATAGCTACCAGAAATCAGAAATGACATTATTGCTGAGAATTCTGGGAAGTGGAAAGCCATAGCCAAACACCAAGTGCTGAATGTGTTCAGCCCATCTGAGTGTGAGCTGAGAGAACAAGCAAACAGGTAAGACTTGTAAATCTGGGTTTGGAGTATGGGGGCTGCCACTTAAAAAACTTTATACACACCTGTACATGTACTTCCGTTAATGTTCATGCTACATTATAAGCTTGGGGAAATTCAGTCTGAATGAAAACGAATCAAAATATTAAACATTGCCACACTTGTTGACACAGATACAGTGTTCCAGCCCAAAACCGGTTCAAAATAAAAAGCAATTATCAGTAGCAATTTATAACAATAATAGTTTTGTTTTGTGTAGTGTATTATTCACGTTTTCTTGGCACACAATGCTATATCAACTTACTAAACAAGCATTGTTTACATTCTTGATCATTTCAAAACAGTTTTAATAGTCATGACAATATGTTTGTTGTTTTAACTTTATTATGTCATAGTATGAATGATTTGCAGCATTGGATACACCTTGCTAGGGTGTAATATCTATGTAACTGTTAATTCAATATAAACAAAAACCTGTTGTCATATATACACATGGTGTGTCCTATTAATAAAGTGTTTTTATATTAATGCACTTATTAGGCTAAGCAATCTTTGTATCTGACCATCAGACTGGCTGAGACTTATAATCTTGATGTGATGGAGAGTCTTATTCCAGATAAGCCCAAATGTAGTGCATGTGGCTCGGAGGGAATCAAACGCTGCTCCCGCTGTCAAGAAGAGTGGTATTGCAACAGGTTTGTTTGTTTTTAACATGCTTTTACAGAGTGACTTCCATACTAGTAAACATTACCATACTATAGTTGAAGTAGACAACGGTTAAAATACAAAAAAACAAAACTCTATGTTAAGTTATTTTTTTCAGTAAGTTAGTCCGTTAGCTTTAGTTTAGTAAATAGTTGCATTTTTAGTCTCTATTTAATGACAGAAAGAGACTCAGAAGTTTGGACAGACAAGGTAAGCTGTAAAATACAAAAATGTTGTATCTCCAGTTCACCTCACTTATGGTGTATGTTTATGAACTGTGGAAAGAACATGCAAACTGAACACAGAAAGGATCCAGACCACTCCACGATCTTTTTACTGTGATGTGACAGTCATCCACTTACAGCATAGTCTGTGTCATAAGTAATATAAAAATTATAAATAAAATGATGAAGAAGAGTCTAATCTTTACATTTACACATAGGCACGTTAAGCAGACCTAGAATTGTTATTAAAGCTTTCTTTTTATAAACATATATAAATGGAAACCACTTCCATAAATTACATAATTTGTTGTTGGTAATTATGGTCGGCTAGTCTCACTTCTCTAAAAGTGCATGAAACTTTGAGCGTGGCCTATATGAAAGAAACTGTTACGTTATGCTGATGAAAAAAATCTGGGTGTCTGAGTATTCAATTTTTTAAACACGTTTCCAGTTGTTTCTGACCCTTGGATGCTCTGCGGACCACTACTGATCCCCCAGAGTTTCTCAGCAGTGTTTTTAAGAAGTACGTTGCCAGGTTTTCTCCATGAGTCGGGGAACTGTGTATCTATGGGGCAATTTTACATCTTCAATCAACCTAGTGCATGTTTTTTTGGCTGTGGGAGGAAACTGGAGTGCTAACCACTAAGCTACAGTGCCGCCCTTACTATTAATTAAAAGTTACTAAAACTAAAGGTCCCAAAATCTGACAAAATCGAAAAGGCTCTTAAACAAGCTCACTAGCAAAGAAACGTACAAGTGGTTGAACATTATTTTATATAATCTATGATTAATCAAACAATACAGGTAAATAAAAAATCTAAATAAGTCTGAATATCTATTCTGTACAAAGTAAACACATTAATTCGCATTGTGTGAGTTATGATTAGGATACGTAAACAGGAAGAGCACGGACACAATGTACACACAAAAAAACAGTGTTCAAAATGTAGTTCCTTCTCTGAAGTAGTGGCTTTTCATATCCATAACAACTGATTAATAATAACTTTGTTTAATCACAGAGAATGTCAAGTGCAGCATTGGCCCAAACATAAAATCGCTTGTCAGATGATAGCAGAGGTCCGACAGAAACTACAGAAGGAACTGAACGTCAAGAACTGACAGATGTCTTTGCTTATTCATGGATATCAATTATAAACAACTCTGTCACAGATGAGAACAGAAAGACTGTCTATGAACTGACTATGAACTGTTTTGTGATGTCCATAGCCTGGGTTACTATGGCTAGAACGGGGGTTGTGAAAGATGAAGAGCTGATATTTATATCTGTCTGTGGCAATGACAAATAAACTTGAACTGTTCATATCATTAAGAGAAAATGCAATGGTGTTATATGATTTTAGCTTTGTTTTTACATTAGCAATGTTTTTTTCGCTGTAAATGTTTGAATGTTACTATTCCTCCTCAACATAAATCTTAGCACCACAATCTTTGAAAGTCTTTCTTTACTTTGCAACTTTGAATTAAAGCTTCATTGTTCTTTAATCGTCCTTTTTTGTCCTGTGTATGTATGTGTGTGTGTTTGTGTCTCTGTACCCTTCGACAGACTGACGATTGTTCAGGTGTTTGATGTTTCCGCTCAGTGTGTGTCCCGTCATGACACTAAAATAGAATTAAGCAGAATATAATACATGACTGGATGGATAAATGGATGGAAATCCACAAAGCAGGCATGGCCTGGCATTTAGAACACTAGGCTTTTGATCGGAAGGTTGTCGGTTCGATTCAGACAGTCAGTCGGTCGTGACTAAATTCAATTTTTAGCCTTACCGGACGTGCATCGTTGCATCACCTGGTCCCCAAGCAAGGTGGCTAGGGCTGCCCATTCCACTAAACACATGTGCTCACCGCTGCCCCCAAGTGTGTGTCCATTAGTGTGTTTAGATCTGATCGTGACCTGTGTGTAAAACACAGTAGTGAAGAATTATTCGAAATTTGAAAGTATGATTACTAGGTCTAATCGTATTATCTGTTTAAAAAACTGTTTATTTTAATTTTGTAATATTGTATTTCTTTTTATGCTCATGTTTGTGCTCATTCAATGAAAAAAAGACACGAATTGCATCCAAATGTTAATATAAGTGTAAAGTGTGCAGTAGATAGGGGATGTCCCGGACCACTACTCGTCTAGAGCCGAGGAGGAGCGTTATAGACTCAGGAAGTGGTTGGTCTTGGTTGCTGATACATTCCGTTATTACGGCACTATGTACATTGCAGCATAAGAGGAAACATCGCAGCTTTGATTCGTTGACAATTGTTCACTTCATTACGGCTCGTATGCAATTCGTATTGATTTATTTTATTCCTGATATGTGTTATTTTATAAGTTGCATTATTTTGCTCGAAGACACTGGAAACCACAAGAAAGAAAGTTCTTAAGAAGTCTGGGTTTGTGTTTTCATCTCATTCGTTTAAACTTCGTCTAAACTCTTCATATGTTGTTCGTACAGCACCGTTATTCATCTCAGGATGTGTTGCTATATGTAAAAAAAAACTACACGCTGGAATATAGCAACCGAATTGCTTCACGAATATTACGTGTTTTATGACGTAATAAATTGTTATTATCTTGTAGACGCATCTTAACTTGAAGATTTTTTTTCTTTGCTCAGCTAGATGCCTTCATTTTTTTTCAAGAACTCTGGTCATGAATTTTGTCACTTAATACAGCTTTTAAGATGCTTTTGTTAAAGCCATATGCCTTGGGCTGGATTCTCTGGAATTTCCAGAACATGGTATGAACTAAAACTTGAAATCTACTTTGGCTTCCCATGAGAAAGATAAAATAACTGGACACATTTCTATTCGACAACATAAAAACTCTGTTTTTTTATCAGCATGTGAGGAAAATATGACAATTCCAAACAAGTCTCGAAAAGCTGATGATAATAATGATAAAAAAAACTAATAATTCCTATTATGAGGATGTCGTGTTACCGATCATGTTACTAACACGAACCTTCAGAACTAGAGAATGAAATCCATTCCTACCTCCGAGAGTCATTTCACATTGGAGTACGTACAAACACTCTGAACCAGACACAACACAATGACCTGGAAAAACAAAAACAGTTCATTTAAAAACCTGACTGGATTATTCGGTGAAAAGTGAAGAACATCATGTCTTTCGGTGAGTTCATTGAGCTGAAGGAACTGGATGAACGTATCGAGCTGACCTCTCTTTCACCACCTCCAACACCACGTCTAGAGAGGGTCAATGCTTTAAGGATAAGCCCAGGAAAAGTTCCAGAGCTTTGGAACCGTGTTCGTATTATCAGACTTCTAGGGGACAGCATAAAGGACCCACATCTGGTGGAAGAGACAGGAGAAGGTCATAACTTCCATCCGTGTAGCCATGCTCAACCTACCTGGTGTGACCTGTGTGGAGACTTCATCTGGGGAGTATACAAGCAAAGTTTGCGCTGTGCCAGTGAGTGTCATGTAAACGTTTGTTTAATTGTTGGTGTTTTTTGATCGTACTCGTAACCTAATTCTGATTTTAACTCGTTTGCTTAAATGAGCCACACCTTGGCTTTTGACTTTCAATTTAACCTGACACCAATGGGCTTGCAAATAGAATATTTTTTCTTCGCATATCCCAATGAGTGTGGAAGGGAAGCAGACCGAGTTTCGGGTCTTGTTCAAAGACTGAATAGTGGCTGTGTAACAGAGCCTGGATTTTAACCCCCAATATTCTGGTTAATAGCCCAAAGCTTTAGCCAATAAGTAGTTTTTGTTTTGACATCATCTTACTAGTGTTAGAGAAACCTGTGCGTTTGTATTTTTGCACATTTCGTAACTAACTAGTTATGTGCGGTGCCATCTTTAAAAATGTAAAGGTCTTTTACAGAGGATAATGGTTTAAGCTATATGTCATTGTTCTTCCAAGTAAACAAAAAACTATCAAATTAACTTATATTGTAGTGTCATGTGTTGAAAGATTGGGCTAATGAACCTAAAAGCAAGAAGTTGTGAATTCTGATCCGATTTGTATGCAAACACAAACAGACAACTCAAAACAAAAAAATGTTGGATTCAATTTTAAGGCACAGCAGTCTGGGTCTTTTCTGCGTGGAGTTTGTATGTTCTCTCAATGTTCTCCAGTATCACCCTACAGTCTGAAAACATGCAGACAGGTTCATCTGAAGACAACACATTGACCTATATGTACTTAACCTCTTGCATGAATAAAGCAGTGCATTGTAGTCCTTGTCTTAAGCTCAGATTGAAGTAGTTGTGTTGTGTGAGGGCATCTAAAATAAAACCTATGCCAAACCAAAAAGAAAAAAAGAACAGCCGAGACAGGAATTTTCTATACTAGTTATAAGTACTGTACTTTATTCCAATGAGTACAGTGATAAAACTTTACGTTTCAGATTTGTGTTAAGTCTTATTTCCATGCACACCCACTATAAAAAGATTCCAAGCTGCACCTCCTGTCTGAACCACTATGCAGACAGTATTTCATCTTGTACTGCCCACGCCATCCTACTACTTTCCACGACTGCCCACATAGACACTTTAATCAGTGTCGACTGTTTTCAAGTTTAGTTTAGCAAACCCATGTTCCTCATCATGGGAGGCAGATACCATTTCTTATACTTCCCCTGATAACACATTCACAATTTCAGCCAATTAAAATTCAAACTATTTTGTTTGTGTAAATGGAGATAATGTATTTTGAAATCTGATCGCTGATCACATGGACAGGAAACAACAGATGCTTACCTGATTGTGAATAGTTTTGCTTGTTTTTCGGTGTGAGGATAGACCACGAGACAGCCAATTATGTATATGGATTAGGTCAGTTAAGGTAGCCAATTACCACTCGTGGGCCCGGTAAATCTATGTGTTGCTGGTTAGCTAGGTTGGACATGGGAGTACTTTTCTCACTCTGTACAAACATGTTAATTACACAAAAAGCAAAAGCTGCCCCATGTAACACCATGGATGGCAAAGAGCTATCACTTTCACACACTACTGCTGAGATTTTCAGTAATGCTATTAATTAGCTGAGCATCTACAGCCAACTTTCTGAACAAGTGGTGGAGGTTGAATAACAGTTGTGCTATGGTGGTGGCGAATAAGAATGGTGAATAAGACTGGTGCTGTGGTCAACACACCTGCCTGTGAACACCGTTTAGTACTGCAGAGATAATTTAGTGAAATATAACATGACATGGAAGTTCTAATGAAATATGTATTGCTGTGGTTTGGTCCTAATGTTTTATTTTGATTGGATTTAATGTTGAGCATTTAAGAGTTTGTCTGACAAGGCTGGAAACCACAAAAAACCTAGACAGTGTGTTTTTTCTTTTCCACTTTCTGATAATACAAATTATATGCAACAGTGCAACAATTCGATATTTTACTGTTGTCATATTTTATACTCTTGGAAACATTTAAGATTACATTTGACGTTTGGAATTCCTGTTCACTCATCTCTATTGCTGTTTTTTTTTTTTTACCAAGGACTTAACATGTGGTTTCTGTTATATGGGTTTCAGCTGTCTGTTGACTCATTAGGATCTAAAAACAGTTGCCATTTTATGCAAAAACTCCAACTTGAGACAGTCACCTGAACAAAGCATATTGTTTTTTATTTAGAAATTATAATGGATGGAGGTTAAAATAGTAAAGAAGTGCATGTGATGAGCGCAAACTGTAAACATGGCGAATGCTTATGTTCTGTAAATTAATTTAAGTGTTTGTGTTGCATTTAAGTTATACAGTGAAAAACATCTTACCACTTTTAAAGTGCATAGTATATCCATTCCAACTTAACTAATATCCTTAAATATGAACATATGAACTGGCTTTTTAGAATTGTACAGAATTATTCTTGTATTTACGCTAAAGTAGAACTAATTATTATTTTAAACAACTTCATATGCTGTGTGTATCTATTTGGAAAACCATACACAATTTCACAGGTGCGTGTGACACAACCCAAAGCACTGGTTCATGCATCCAATTGGCCAGGGCACCTTAGGACAATTCAGTATCTCCAATTAACATCATTGTGTGTTGTATCTATTTATACAGCAATTTCTGAACATGTTGATCAGTGTGGATAGGAACGAACCTTCTGGGTTTTTTTGTCCGCTTGTCTAAGCACCCATATACTGTTTAATGACTTTTTTGGTTTTCTGCAATCAAAACTTGATCTAAATCCACGATTCATGCAGGAAATATATTTGCAATAGTCAATATTTTCTGATGAGAGTCTAGATATTTTGCTATTTACACCAAATGTTGGCAGCCTTACCATAAATTATTTTGTAAGGATTAATTAATCTTACAGTTTTTGTTAAGAATGAGCCATAAAATAACACTTTGACTCAGTTCTTTATGACTAATTTGATCTTATATTAATTGTACATTTTACGTCATTGACTAAACAAGCAGCTCACTACATTTTAAATTTATATTGATGTGTTTTCCCATCAGTACACTCTTCTTTGCATGTTTCATTTTTAGTTATGTAGCTGTTAGAAAAGGGAACCATTGGTGTGGCTTTATCTATGGTTCCCTATCAACGCTTATCTCTAGTTGTATATTGTACTATATTTCACAGAATGAACAGTATGTGAGGCAGTAATCATGGTTCTACTTCATTTACTGTAAATCTATTCAGCACAGTTATGTTTGCAATAATGTGGTTCTATCATGGAATTGTCTCTGTAAATCTATTTAGCTCTTCCAGTATTGTATTTGTATTTATTAGAATATACTTCCATTAGTTCTAAAATAACATAAAAATATTATTATTCCTTTTTCTTCTCCAGACTGTAGATTTACCTGCCATTACCGCTGCAGAGCTCTCATTAAATTGAACTGTAGTCAGGACAACATCTACATCTCTGACCAGTCCACTGAAGTTCAGGAAAGCATTGAAACAGACACCAATGTGGTAAGGTTACAGGGTTCTTTTTGTACCAACATTGTAAAGCGGTCCTGGTCACAAAGGACCAATAAACGATGTGATGATTACGTTTTGTTTTTATAATATTTGATATCAACACAGTGAATAGAATTATATGAGGCTTAGGAGCTTCAGGTGATTGCAACTCAAACATTGCAGTATGCAGAAAAGCGTCTTATAATGCATAAAAGCTGATAGGCTACAATAGCAGAATATCTTACAGATGACGGCACGAATCCAAGGCTACCACAGGGACAGTAAACCTAGACAGTTTATAGAATGGAATGCTTTGTCAAGGCAGCTAAATCTTGATTTCAGTTGTGACGTGAAGATGGTAAGGTCAAAAGACTAAAGTATGTCTAGTTTTTGAAGTCTTTAAGTTTTTTGTTTTTCAAGCTTTTGGTGTTTTTGAGAAAAAAAGAAAAAAACAAGAACCTGGAGGAGACCTACATGGACTCCGGAAGAACAAATTACATACAAAAATTACCCAGAACAAGCCACCTGGGAATAAAACCCAAGACTTTCTTGCTCTAAGACAAGGGTGTCAAACCGATCCTCAAAGGGCCAGTGTGGCTGCGGTTCTTTATTCCAACCGGATCAGAACACACCTGATTTCACTAGTTTAATTAGCTGGTCTCAGTTAACCAGCTGATCATGTGACCTCCAGGGTTGGTTGGAATAAAAACCAGAAGCCACACCGGCCCTTCGTGGATCTGGTTTGACACCCCTGCTCTAAGACAACCCAATGAGCCTTATTAAGAGTAACATAATTTTTATTATTTATCTTTATTTAGAAGTTGAAGTACTGGTGAAGCCGCAAAATGACACTGCACGCACCAGTCCTTCTGCCTAAACACAATTTACAATTACCACAAATCTGTTTCATTGTGCTTAAAGCAAACAAACGGTGTCAGTAGAGTGAGGATTGTATTGATAGATATTCGAATAAAGTTATATCATAATATAACTTGATTTCCTAATTTGTAAAGCATTTTTCTTTCAGGAAAACGTGCTCATGTTTAAATTTTGAACCGAATACAGGCCTCGTTTCGCCTGACCGATTCTCTCTCTGTAGGGAGACTTATTAGTGTTCAGTGGAGGCGGTTTGAGATTCAGTCTGTGGAAACGAGTTGTGTGACGTCAGTGTCGAGTTGGAACTTCCTGTTTCCAACCAATCACGGTTCGCTTTAATGCGGGTTGTATAT
The DNA here is from genome assembly GCA_028566735.1 of Ammoglanis amapaensis. Lineage (NCBI taxonomy): Eukaryota > Metazoa > Chordata > Actinopteri > Siluriformes > Trichomycteridae > Ammoglanis > Ammoglanis amapaensis. The sequence continues at coordinate 2,666,925 of JAOUQU010000012.1, read as the reverse complement.
TTTCTAATCGCGAGGGCTGGGCGGAGCATTTCCGTTCTGAGAGAGAGAGAGAAACGTGCTGCTTTAATTATTAAACCGGTTAAACACTGAGAGACTCGTTTACGTTACTTATTGTAAAAGTTTATTGTTAGTGTACTATTCGTGTTTTCGGCTGGTGTAAACTTGCTAGTTTGAAACTTTTGGTGAGAGTTTGTAAGTTTGAGGAGTAAATCTGGTCCTGTAGTGCAGCTGGTAGTAGTTAGAAGATGTCTGAGATTAGAAAGATGAGCGCTTGTACCGACCGAACTCCGGCTTTTGAAAAGACTTGGTGCAGTTCCACCAGCAGCGGTTATTGCAGTGAGGAAGAGTCCGACCCTGAATTGGAGCAGTACTTCACCGCCCGAACCTCCTTCTTTCACAAAGCCACCAAAAAGAAGGTGAGAAACCTCCGAGCAAAACATTCAAATCTGTCTCTCTTAAACATTATTCAGTCTCCATATTAGTTTTATTTCGGGGGGTTAGCGACCTGCTGTGTGTGACTGTGTGTGTGACTGTGTGTGTGACTGTGTGTGTGTGACTGTGTGTGTGTGACTGTGTGTGTGTGACTGTGTGTGTGTGACTGTGTGTGTGTGTGACTGTGTGTGTGTGACTGTAGCTGTGTGTGGCTGTGTGTGGCTGTGTGTGGCTGTGTGTGACTGTGTGTTGCTGTGTGTGACTGTGTGTTGCTGTGTGTGACTGTGTGTTGCTGTGTGTGACTGTAGCTGTGTGTGACTGTAGCTGTGTGTGACTGTGTGTGACTGTGTGTGACTGTGTGGAGCTCT
>JAOUQU010000012.1:2632946-2648249 GCA_028566735.1 Ammoglanis amapaensis | reverse complement strand
TATAGACAAAGAAAGTCGAAAAGCAAAAGCATAGGTGGTAAAAGATAAAATAAGTGTGAAGTAGTGAGTTTGTGAAGGAAGACAGGTGGTAAATAAACAGCTTGGAGCTACAGGTGTGCATTTGGCACGTACCTAATCACTGACAGCATGAACTGATGTAGAATTGATTCATCTCTCTTGTAGCTGTGAAAAAAGGTAGTACTAATAAACTGGTTAGAGCCGGTTAACTGTGTTCCCCTGACCTAAAACACTCGTTATGATTGCAGCTAGGTGGTGGATGTTACTATACAAACACAATATAATGCCAGGGAACAAGAAGTTATGTGTGACTGGTGGTAATGAGCGTGCCAGCTCATGGCTTAATGCTGTGAGGCATGTGCCCGCAGGCCGGGTGACTACATGCCAATCACAGACTGTGCTTGTGTACATTCACAGGAATGTGAACAAGTTGTAAAAACATTCCAGATACATTTTGAAGAAACATGGAAACAATAGGATAAAGTGGATGTTTAAATAAGAATTATAGTTGTATAAGTTTGTGCAGCATGGTTGGGTAGCACTGTTGAAGGACCTGGGTTCAATTCCTAGTCAGGGAGCTCTGGGTCATTTCTTCGGGTCCTTTCTACAGAGGCTCCTCCCACAACGCAAAGACGTGGCAGTGAAAGTGATTTAGAGATACTAAATTGTCCGTGTTTGACATTAAACTTGAGCTGATGATTCAGTAAGTACCTGTCCTGTCATGAACATAGCCAAAATTTAAAACCTGATTTTAGGATAATAATAAATTAATCTAAATCTAAATACTTATCTAAATAGGTATCCGATTAGGCTCGTCTTTATGCGCACAATAAATGTAAAGTTGAAGTCAAATGTTTACACATTACAGTCATTAAATTCTGAGTTCTTCACCACTCGGGTGTGTAAGATTTGTGATAAATCTGCGTCTTTAACTCTAAAGGGTGTTAGTTTTGTTTGCTCAGTGAGGTAACCAGACCAAAGACCAGTTAAAGATGCTGGTAAAGCTTGAACATTTGAGTGACCAATTTCTAACACAGACATTTAAATTAATTCTAAACAGGAATATTTCAGGAAGATTAAAATATATAAGGAATATATCTATTTAAAATTGTTCAAAGACATTTTAATAATACGGGTCTCAAATGAACCATAGTAACTGTCCTACAACCTTCAATATCTTCACAAAAGGTACCAGTCTACCAAATATCCCACAAGCACACACAGTGATAACTGATTTAGAAAACCATTTTTTAATCAAAATTGTAAATGTTTTACCAATATAGACATGCAAGAAAATCCATATCAAGTAGGAAAATATATTTGCTGTCATTGGAACTTTTTGACTGTATTTCACAGAAGAGCTGGAGCTTACAATGTTACATTTGGCTTCTGTTTCTTATTTAATTGGGAGAAAATCTAACACAAGGCTGTGTTTAGATGTGCATTTCATCTCCATGTATTTTGCACGTTGTAGATCCTGTGGCATTTAGTTGTTCTGCTAAAACAAATAAGAATATTTTTCTTTAACCTACAGTTATGACTGCTCCACAAGCAGCTTGTTAAAAGTAATTTCTTTACAATTGTAAATGAAATTTTCCACACATATTTTAAATACACATAAAGCTTTGCATTATAAGATTAGCTGTTTGGTCTCTGTAGGACGAAACCACATTTGTTAATGTGAATATGCTGTGCTGTGAGGTTTTGTTTTGTTGAGTGGCCTAAAAACCTGTGAGATTGATGGTGGATTACTTGTGGTACTGCATTCAAACTCTAGGTGTCAGTGATAATACCAGTCAGAATAGTTTCCTGCATCAACTTTTTGTTCTTCTGCTTTCTTAATTGAGTCCCCTTTTCTGAAAGCAAAAATTAATTATAATTCATATCTAATAAATAAAAATGTAATCCTCAGACACAGTGCTGCCTGCCAGTGACGTACGAGTGTGCTTATGATTGTTTATGATCAGCTGCTAAATGCTATGGTACTGCACATCACTCATTCAGAGCTAAGTGGAAGCTTATAGAGACTCATGCACGGACTCCTTTAATCCGTTTGATGAAATATCACATAATCAAAGCTAATCTGGTTTAATCAAGATGCAATTATATCTTTAATCTACTGTATAGCCAGATGGCAGTAAATGAGATTACATTTGATTCAACAAAAATCCATTTCAAGTGAAGATTCTCTCAGCAGCCTTTTGAAATAAGATTTCACTATGTATTCACCCCTAACCCAGGTCTCTTATCAGTGACCCAATCTTATGGTATTTGACTTTTCCAGTTCCCTTTTGGTCCCTGTGGTGTTACCTCTTCAAATATCTGACACATTGATTTATTTTCTCTGGTGAACAGTGCGATTTTGGAGAAAGGAAAATAGTTTTCAGCAAGCTTTCAGAGAACATGAATGGAGCTGCGTGAAGAACCTCCCATTAAAGGTGCAATAAAAAAATGCCATTTCGAGAACCTGGGATCTTTTGTTTCGTTGACACCAAGGTTGACACAAACCTTGTGATGTGAGAGAACCTGAAACTAGGTGTTAAGTATGGACTGCTAACCACAAAGACACCCCGCGACAGAATGAGAGCAAGATATCTGGAGGCAAGAGGAGGAGCAGGTGGACCATCAGAGGACATACGATATGCACACACAGTAGCACCTGTGTGCCAGTGTGTGTATATGTGTGTAAACCACCTGCTATGCCTTGGGAGCCACATATCTAATAACTTTCTTTTCTCTGTGGTTTTGTAAGCTTGTAAAATGATGATTAAACTACACTGACTTCTCCACCCTGGAATCTTTGGTGACAAAATCTAAAACAACCATCTCCAATCCCATTTGTTATGAAATAGAACTTAGAGTATGTTCATATAGTGTATCAAAAATGTATACGTACACTACAGTATTTCACTTGGACATTCTTTTCAAAAACGACTTTTATTCAAGGTGGTTCTTGGTGTTTGTGGACACCGTTACATTGTCCAGCACTGATATATAAGACCTGGTCTGCTGGTGCTATTCCAAATGATCCAGAATTTAATGTAGGTGGTTAAGGTCAGCACTCAGACTACACACTAAATTTGTCAACTTGTTATGAATATTGCACTGCATTCAGGAATATTGTGCCAGGTGGAGCAGCAATATTTTCCACTGGCACATCAATGCCAACAGTCAGAACTCATGGTTCTGCTAAAAAACTCATCTTTGTGACTGGTCAGCTAGATGCTAACCAAGACAATAAGATGCACAAAATAGTGGATAAATATAAGGGTTGTTTAAAGAACACTATTATTAATCATTTTTGAATAATTTCTAATATCGTCCCACATCCCATCGCATCTCTACTAGTTCTTCCTTCAAGAAAAGAACATCGGGGCGGAGGGGGGGGGGGTGTATGAACTCAATGCATGGACGTTTACCTCCACTTTTAGAGGGTGGTCCGGTGTTTGACGGCGCAAGTACTACATGTAGTCAAAAGGAACTATCCCAGCTATGACTTATATTGCTTGGTGGTAAGGCAATCTAATATTCTAGATTCTAATTTAAACCTAATTTATTTGACAAGTCCTGTAACGGTTGTAATTTGATAGCATTTGAAATGCACTGAAATTAGAGCTCATTTTATGGACACAAAGATGCCACCCACTGTTGTTAATCATTATAAGTAATAAGTAATCAATCACGTCACAAAGTAATATTATAAAGATTTTCTACACACTAATGATTAAAGTCAATGAACATTTCAATCACAGTAAAGCTTACATTGCAGCAATCATTGAAACCCTAAAATTTCCAGATGTATGCCACTTACAAGCATGTGAATATGTTTTGTATCAATGGCTCATCTAAACTGTGTGTGAGATTGTGTGGGACTGAAATGCAGTGGCAGGAACACAGATACATTAAGCTTTATTATATTTAACCTGAGTTTAACTCTTGTCCTCCTAGCGTTACATAGCATTACAGTCAGTGAGACAGCAGCACTAGCTTAGTTCTCAAATCCCATTCGCTGATAGAGTTACAGTGGCCTGCGGGGGCCATTAGAGACGGCTGTCATTTCTCCTGATGAGTCTGGGTTAGGGGCAGGGATCGAGCTTCGGCACCAGATGAAAAGCGTGGAAAAGACATTAACCTGCGGCCTTCGGCACTGCTTGTGTATGTGTATGCGAGTGTGATCTTCTGTCACTTGATCGACTGTGCATGTGAGTGTGTGTGAGTTTGTCCTCTTTATACCACGCTGCTGGTAGTGATTACACAGCCCAAGGGTTCCAACAGACTCACATCTACTTCAATGCAAGCTCCGATTTAAGTACACCTGAGCAACCTGATCTATGGTGGCTCGTCTGGTTTTAGGAAGTCATTATGAGATTAGGGCATTCCCACACTGCCAGAGCTCCTCATCAGTTTCAGGTACGATGAAGCTTGTGTGTGTTTTGTACCTCGGGCAGAGCTCACCTTTCTTGGGTAAACTGCTCCACTGGGGTCTTCTTCTCGGCTCTAAAGCTAGAGCAGCCCAAGGGGAAATTAGACTCGTTTTCCTTCAATTCACCTCAAAAATTAATCCTGACTAATAGGACAGGAGTGGCAAAAAAGCTGATCGAAGAACTGAGAATTATTAAAAAGCTATCGAGCTTGACTGGTTATCATTTCTCCGTGTATGTATGTGTGACCTGGTGTGTTCAGTGATTGCTCAGTACAGTCGGTTAAATTATAAATGGATGACAAAAGTGTACTAAACTGCTCTTATTCCCAGAAATCCATATATTTCATGAGGGAGGGCATGCGTGTGAAAAAGTGAGACAGTACAGATTGGTGTAATGTCGTGCCTCATTGGGGATGTGATGTGTCGGCAAGCGGTTGATGAGTATTAATGAGCAACCTTTCTGTGTGTTCGTGTGTGTGTTTGCAAGCTCTTTGCATGCGAATAAGGGCTGCTGAAGTTCATCAGTATGACTGTCTTGTAGCTCTGATCAGATCAAAGCCATGTTTCTTTTCATCATTACCCCGGCTCTAGCAGAGCACTAGCTTCTCCTCTACCACTCAATCACCACAATTTCGTTTAAGCATTCTGTTTTCGCACAGTTTTTCGAGACTGCTCGCTGCTTGATTGATTGTTTCTAACGTATTCATCTTCATTTTCTGTTTTGCTTGCTCACAAGTGTGCATTGACTGATTCGATCAATTAGCTGTTCAATAGTCAGATCTGATGATTCATCTAACGCCAACGAGATCTTGAGGCACTTGCACACAATTGAGGTGAAACGTTCAAATGCGTCGATTGGGAATGCACAATGGGTGACAAAAATCTGAGACCCGTGGAGGATGATCATTTTTAGAATTCCAGGCAGGCAGTCATGTCATGCTGGCTGATAAGGAGAGTGTGTTTTTATTATTTAGCTATTGAAAAGAAACATGTGCAATTTTTATTGACTTCCTGGCAGACAAAGTAAAATCCTAGTACAGTCTTTGGCTGTTGTAGACTATTTGCTTTTAGGCTTGATGTGTCGTGAATCCAGAAATGCATTTCTGTAACCAACATTATTTGCACTCCTGTAGCTAATACCAATCTAACATTTCTCCATTTTTCGATGCATACTGTTGGTGTAAAGTTTTTATACATTGCATGTGAACATTTAATAATGGCTCAAACTTGTGGCATCAAATCCGAATCCTGCAGATTCCTCTATAATGAAGCAACACCGCTATAACCTTCCGGGCCAGAACATTTTCATTTTCAGCAATTGACATGTTATCAACAAAACGTGACAGACCTCAGCAAACATTACTCGAATCCTTCTCTCCCCCACATCCGCACAATTTCAGAAGCATAAAGCAAAACAGTCACAAGATGACTAGGACAGAACGCAGCATGCCATGTAAAAGCTTCAGACCAAAACAGCCCATTATAATTGCTTGCAAAATAAACAAGCGCTGTTAGATGTGCTGCTAGCCGATCAGCAGGATTTAAATAAACAGCATTTGAAGACTACAATAATGGTTTCAGAAACAGACAAACAGCACTAGACACACAAGCTTCATAAGCTAATAGAGCTTTTTGTGGTCACTAACTAATAAGCACATTCTGAGCTTCATTTAAGTCTAGGCTCCACAAAAGGCTCTGTGGTGGTTTATTGGTTGTCACCTAGCAACATTCATTTTGAGGAGCCTAAAAGGTTTTGGACCTCATTTTGATCTTTTCTGTGCAAGTTTAAAAATGTCTCTCCATGTGCTGTTTCCTCCAAAAAACAAATAAACAAACAAACAAAAAAATGCAATCACAACATGGCAAGCCTCGTCTTGCACCTGCGAAAAGGGAACTTGAATTTATCCAACCGTCTTTCGATGTAACCAAATCACCTTTAATGGTTCAGCTAACAAGATACTAAACAATATTGCACTTTATCACATAGCAATACCTTTTCACTTAGCATTATTTACACCAAACATAAAAAGAAACAGTCAGCATAAACAAGTCCCATATTCATTTTAGCATAATTAACCCAGTGCTGTTAGCAGCAAACCTGCAGAGGTGCAAAGCAATGAATAAACATGTCACAATTATTCATAAAAGAATCTCATTTGCATTTTACAGCACCCTTTGCTATCAGCATACGAAGCATATCGCTACACAATACGTCTTGTTAACTGTAACTTAGTTAGCTTATTAGCAATAAGCATTTACACTTGTAGCCATATTTATGTTTTGCCAGACTGAAAACAGATTGCTGATGCAGTATTTAAATCATCTTGTTACTTAAAAAACTTTGAACGGCATTACATTTGTGTTTACTGAAGAGTTTAGTATTTAAATTAATCATGTTAATATATGAGTCTTCTTTAAAAGGATTGAATTGAGACAGGAAATGCATCTTCTGTACATATAACTGTGCTACACTTTCACATCTGTGTGACACAGGCACTGTTTTCTTTTTTTTGGCTGGGTATGCTTCTAATGCTGAATATTCATAATCGTCCCAGTGCACTCTGGCAATCTCAACCTGCCAGATCAATTTCTGGCCAAACCAAGGCTAGCACACTCTGAAGCTGTGGTGCTGTGTTTTAATATCCTCCAGCTATGGATTCTTACACACTGACCAGGCCTTAGATTTGATTAGATGTTCTTGATCTTGAGTGGTCAGTATCTATCAAAAATAGAATAGACTGGTATCATGATATGCCACTGGAGGCCATGGATTATCGATGCTCATAGGGAACGAAGGCTGGCTGATGTGGTCCAATCCCACAGGCGAGCTATGATTGTTTAGAGAACTTGCCTAGTGCACAGTATCAGTTGAAAGGAAACATAATGCAAATCTGGTAACAACCAGACACATCCCAGATAGTACGTATTCAGATGATTGTGGAATTACTGAGGCTCAATTCTTAAGTTTGGTTACTTATGTTTTTGAGATACAAAAGTTGAAGGATACATTTAGGAACAATTACACTCATTTAGACATTGCAAAAAGGTAAAAACATTTTATAAATGCATTCAAGCAATGTGGGCAGCTGCCCCCTGAGAAATAGGTCTAAGTGCAACTGCACCAGCTGTACTCTACACTTTATATATTCTCCATATTATCTGCAGAAATATCTTCATTACAATTTAGTTTTGTGTTTTATCAATGTGAAATTAAGTGCCTACTCGCTATACATACTTACAGTAGAAGAGCACAAGCTAATTAGTTCACCAAAGGTCACAATATAATTAAGAAAGCATATGGACCCTTGATAATGCTCAGGATCACATCCTAGAGAAACCACCCATCTATGCTTGCTTAGCCATGAGTTTTATTTCAAACAGGTCCCAAGACAGCTCAACTCTATCTATATAAGATTGCCTCTCCACTCAGCATCCGACAGCAGCTCTTCGTATCTCACAGCCATGGCTGCAGACATGAAGATGGGAAGATGTCTGTTCTGCCTGTTATGAAAATCTGCCTGAACTAAATGGTTACAGCTTCGTTACAGTGACTTTAAAAACCTCTGCTAATGTAATTATAGATGCAAAAGAAACTGTGAGGCAATCCCAGCTTTAGAATCCCAGTTGAGTAGTCTTCACACAAAAATAAGAGGGAAAAAGTAGACAGGGTCATGTAGGACACTGGCTGTACACTGTACTGTCATCCAATTCAAGGTCACACTTGTGTGGCCTTCATCAGCATGAGAGTGCATATGTCAGCTTCTTTCTTTCGCTTCTTTTCTCTTGTTCCTCTTCTGCTCTTCAATTATTCAGCTGAAAGGAGAGTTGGCCCCTGCACTTTAATTACTGCACTGAGAGCCTTGGGAGGAAGGGGAGAAGCAGCAAATGAGTCCACAGCCTACAACCACAAGCAAACATGGCCTCTCAGGCACAGCGGGACATTACAGATACCTAATGCTTAAGAGTGCAATATCCCAGATTCACCCCACACTAAGAGTTTTGAAAATGAACACCTATGATAAACAGCAGTCTCTTAACAGAAAGATGACACTGTAATATAGTCGTACTGGTCAGAGGACAGTTACACGTATTCTCAAAATTCAAACACAAGTGGTCATTCACATTTCATGCATATCTCATAGATTTCCTTTTAGCTTTGTGGCTTAATTATTCCTCGCTCTATGTAATGAAGTGACAATAAGTATATCTAATAATGCCGCCATAGAGTCAGAACATCAATACCGTGCGTTATTCATATAGAAAAATCTATAAGTAGTGAATTGCATCACTTTGTCAATAGCTGACCTTGTCTCGCAAGATCCATTAAAGTCTTCCTAATCAAACTAATTTAGAGTCCGGACTATAGGAGTGGAAATGTTCTACACTTTCAGATCAATTCAGCAGTGCAGTCACTAGGAATATATTCCAGATTCCAGTAAATCTGAAACAGAAACTATATCATAATTTGCCAGACTACTGTCCTTCATGTACTTATTAGCTATTGATTTCAGGCATGTTGAGTAAGCATAAGATTGCTGGACATTTCACTCAAACATAGAGCAATAAAGTCTCTCACAGCGTCAGATAAGATTTCAGTTAGGACGACTTGATACCACTGTTTAATGTAGTAATAATAATAATATATTTATTACATATACATAAATAACAGTAAAAACGCAATGTTAAAACACGCCAGTCTCCATTCACTTTTTGTGAGAAAATTGGTGTGCTCTCTATCTCTATTCCCAGATTCCCAAAACATGCAAGAGATTAATTTGTGCTAATCTAAATCGCCCTTAGGTTTGAATGAGTGAGCAAGTGAGCAAAAGGTTGAACATGTAATGCCTTGCAATGAATTGCCACCTTGCTCTGTGTGCAATCCAAATCTGGATGAAACAGTTAGTGAAGATGAATGTATAAATTGTCATGTTTGCTGAGCTACATGGTTTCTTGTGATGTCCAGAAAACAGTACTTCGTGTTTACTGAATCTCTTTATGTGGTTTGAGCTTTGCTTACTTAATTATCATTAGAATCTTGTGTATGTTGCTGCAGTGGTGGTTGGTGGTGTAGAAACATACATAAATATTCATTGAAAAATGAAAAGAAAAGCGAAACATACTAAAATCCATACTAAAATCTTCTAATGTGGTAAATGAAAGTGGATTCTTCAACAAAATGGATAATTCAGAAACAGAATTTATAAATTACTTAAATACTGTTAGCCATTAGTATCATGATACTGTAAAAGTTCAGCCCTGTCTTTAATGCTGAGGATTCTGACTGAGCCTTAGCAGGTTGGGAGACCAAAACTTCTCTTTTCCTTACACATTTTATGCTTTATGCTTTTTATTTTTATGCTCACACATTTTATTTAATTCTAAGCCGAAATGTCTCTAGTTTTAAGCCTTTCTATCTTGCACTTAACGGCAAATCTAATTTATAAGTCCGTGTTTTCCATCAAGTGTTTTCACTCAGCTTGACAGCTAAAAACAATTAAATGAGATGAAAGTTAGATCAAAAATAATTGTAATAATTGAAGTATTTTAAAACAATATAGGAGTTTCAGAGCATAAATCTATAAAATACACATGCACAAATAGCACTTAACACTTTACTGTGCAAAAACTTCGGCTGTCAACCATGAACAGAATAGGCGTTGACTTCTCTGGCCATGGAAGGCCAGCCACTGTGAAAACGTGTAATGTGTTTATTTCAATCACAATGTGCTCCGGACCAAAAATGAAATGAAATATCCAGTCTATTATAAGTAAGTCAAAAAGCCAGCATATGAGGTGAGGAGGAACATGTTCTGCCTTCAAGATGCCATTTTTTCCAGGACCATCCATGCATTTATCAAAAAGAAAATGCAAATCTACATAATGCACACGCTGCAAAAGCATCGATACTAAAAAACATAGGATGGGTACTAAACTGGCATGTCTGTAGTCCCGACCTGTTCATGATAGAGAGTGTGAAAAGAATTTTGAAATAAACAATGCGACACCACAAACTATTGTAAATCTTAAGACGGGTTTGAAAGAAGCATAGAACAAAATAACACCTTTCACTAACTACATATCTAACATGTTTCAAACTGAAGTGCAATATGTGTGCATTTCTGACAATGAGCTACCAAAAGATCTATTGTAATTGAATTTGTTTGTGAAGTCAAGCCTAACTGTTTAACATTTTGATTCGTGGAATTTTATTGATTTATACATGCTTGTGCAATTGTTGTGGCCCCAATAATTGAGAGAGTATTTAAAGGTCATAAAAAAGCACGCTCATTACAGATGTATGTAAACTTTTGACAGCCGTTTCCAGATCTCAGATTACTTTCTCATTGTTTGTTGCTGTTTCTCCAGTCCTATTCGTCTCTCTTATCACTGCATCTAGATACCTCAGAGTAAACACAACACAACAGGAAAGATAAGAACAATAGGGGGCATGTGGATGTATGAGTAAATCAGACATCTGGAACTGGGTCTGCATTACAGAGCGTGGCAGCAAAGAAGACTCAACACTTCTGGTCGTTTAAGAGGTCACTGTTGGAAAGCAAATTTGTAACCTTTTAATCATCGAATGTAGCTGTCTCTCATCACCCAGTGTAAAAGAGTCAAATCTTTTGACAAATGAGCCCTAAATGATCCCAAAGCAGTTTTCCTTTTTTATGTTTACATTATAGCCATTTTCAGTTTAAGTAGTAATGGAGACAACAGGGGTTAATCTAAAAAAGATCCTTGTAACACAGGTCTTTTAAAAATCTCAGCTGCTCATTTATTTCAAAGCGTGTTGTGTAACCTGAGACAGAAACACTTTGTTTCCACAGCTGATGTGTAGACATCAACAGGCTTTAAAAACACTCCAAGATGCAGTCCTAAGAGAAAACCAACAGTGGTTTTCTCGTCTCAGAATAGAATTTGTCAAAAATGTTGCACAGTTTGTATATCACTGCTTTACTTGGGTGTCAGGGATCTCGAACACTATACAATTTACATTGTCAGTTACATTTAACTACAATGATGACTTCACTGTGAATGTATGAAAGGGCTAGTTGCAAGTCATTATCCACAATCGTTGCAATAGATTTCTAGCTCCTGGTTTCTATTGGTACAAAAAAGTCAGTTAAGAGTAAACAATCTAGCTTTAAGGGCTTTGCTTAAGGACCCAACTGTGAGATCTTGGCAGTATTTGAACAACCAACTATATGTACGAAACTCTAGGATGAACCAGAGCATTGTAGTTTAATTTTCAAAAAAGCTGTGTCAGGAAGGATATTTGTTCTAGAACTATGCCAAATCAATAATGTGGAAAATGATCTGTTGTGGCAACTCCTAATGAGAGCAACTGGATGCTTACATATTTAGACTTTTATTACAGAGAAAGACAAAAAGAAAAACCAAACCAACAAACAGATTCTAAATATGAGAGAAAAGAGAATGGGCACAAAAGAACAGGTGAAAGAAGAAAGAGTAGAATGAAGAAAAGTGGTTTCTTATGCTTGCATCATGTTCTATGAATGCAACACATTAAAAGACTTTGCCCAGTGAATAGAAAAAAAAACTACATCAACCCAGTCTGCCCTCATTTCAGCCGTCTTTCATGGGGAAAAAAACAATGCTGATTCTATTTCCTGTGTCTTGCCTCGTCGTCCTTCAAACATATGTTACAATGAGCATTAACCTTGGAAGGATTTTCTCAGTGTTTGTGATTAGCTGAGAATGTGGGTATAATAAATCCTTGTAATGCATAATTAAACTCACTGAAGAATAACCCTTCTTTAAAAGCTTAGCTCACCTCTACTGAAACACTGAGAAACCACAGTTAAAAAAGCTTTTTAAAAAACATCAGTGATTATGCATCAGCTGTAGACGATTACATTTTTACTCGATATATGTTTAAATGATTTAGGTTAATGAATTTAACATCAGCTAGATTAAGATTTTCTTCTATATGAAGATAATGTTTTTCCCATTATAGAATTAGCATTTTTATTTTATGTGTAATTGTTTTGTTCCAGAATTACCATCTTACTTAATTTAATGAATTCCCCGTGGGTGCATTATAACCTGCATATTTAAAGTGCTCCTGTTCTTGCCTGTAGAAAGAAATGTTAATAAAAATGGTTATTTGTTGATAAGTCAAATCTACCTGTTCATTCGGCGCCACCCTCCAGGCATAGAACACGAGTACAACAAGCAAGGTGCCAACTCCATACAAAAAAGACATCCAATTACACAAAAAGTAGCGAAGTCACCGGAACATGTGGAGAAATGCAACACGGAATGTGACTGGATATAAGAAAGAAATTTAGATCGTTCAGGATTCATGTTGCAGCCTGAATTCTGAATTCCAGTAATTCTGATGCTTCATAATAAAGCCTGTTCCACTTCAGAGACATTCCAAATCTTTGCAAAGGGTGGCACGTGGGTCACAACAAGAAAGTACTGGGTTTGATTCCCAGGTCAACTGTCTGGATTCTTTCTGTGTGGAGTTTGTTTCTGTCTACCTGCATGGACGTCTGCAGCTAGGTTAATTGGAGAATGAGTGTGTATTAATACCTGCTTGGTTTAATCCATCCCTAGTAAGCACAGGCCGTCTCTTTTCAGAATTGAGTGTAGCCATGTGGCTCTGCCTCGGCTAACAGGATTTCACAGATCACAGGCTGATCAGACCGATTTTACTGACTCTCTCTCTCCGTGTGTGTGTGTGTGTTAGAATATGGAATACTAACTTCGCTACTGTGGATAAAGTATATGATTTTAGCCAAAGTGAATTACAATAATGACTACACAACTTTGGGTGCAACTGATGGTTTACTTAGGGACCCCAAAACCTGATCTGATTCTTCTAACCTTCTGATTAACAGCTACTGTTGGCCTTAACAATACTGTCATGAAATGGAAGGTGTCATGGATGATGGAGTGGCAAATAGCTTTACATAGCTGTAATTGTAACTTCTGATCTGAAATGTGTGTCCAAAAGCTGACACACACTTGCAAGGGACATTTGTGGGACTGGTTTGTATAACTTAATAATCAGAAATCTTGATTTAATTTTATTGATTGTTCGGCCCTTTGGATTACCCCAGTGCACTATTGTGACCTCTACAGAAAGTAAACGTTCTAGCACAATCTGTCTTTGGGCCATGTGAGACCTTCATCAGTGTGTTTGAACGTCTAGCAGCATATTTTTTCAAAGAACACATACTAATCTGAGTATTCTTCAACAGTTTTTGCCAGTGTTTTACTAGAATATACTGTGGCAGATACAGAGACACTATCAGTTTTGTATTTTGACCTAAACTGCTCATGTAAAAACAGGGTGGCACAAGAGATAGTGTGGGTCATAAAAAGACCTTGGTCTGATCACTATCTTCAGTCATTGTGTGCATTCGAAAACAAAGCTAGCTACGTTGCTCATAGACTGTCTAAACAGAGATGATTCATCAATTTATAAATCAAGTTATTCTGACACTGCCTAGGCAGCAATTACACATTTTATTTGTTTACTACACTTTACTCATCAAACCAGTGAGACTAGGTGGCACAATGTACTAGAACGGAAACCAACCTCGCCCTCTGAGTTTGGGAAATAAGTAAATTGTCACTGACCCCAAACATGCAAATAAATGCACACTTTTATTCGTCCAGCATTTTTGTGTGAAAATACTTGGGTTGCTTTCATTACTAAGAAAGCATTGGATGCTCCTATACTCTTCAGTAAAAAAATACCAGTTGTGTCTATGAAATGTGTCTATGTGAATAGGCATACCAACTATCTACACGGATTGCCACATGCTTTCTGCATGTGACTACATAAGTTTTACACTACACACTACATGCCTTTCCTTTAAGTATTCTGGTTTGGAAATGCTCCTTGGTGAAAGTGATTGGTGATATGTGTGTGATGCCTTGTCTAGGGTATGTTCGCATCTTGCTCCCGGTATCACGGTGTGATGCCAACTGAAGTGAATAGTTGCTACATTTAAACCAAATAAGCCATGAAACCATATCAGAAAGTATCTAAAATCTTAGGTCATATCTACAGAATGTGCCAATGCAGAGGGTTGCCATCATGTTGAAGCAGTAGGACAGATGAGCAGGACTGATATGGCCATAGCCCCCAGAAGATCACTCAGCGCTCATTCTCTCCCCAGCATAAAAGAGTGTTTGTTCTGAACCCAAAGCTCATTGCATTAATAGTGTATGAGTGTTCACACATACAAAGCACGCAGGCAAAGTCTGTGTTGAAAAATTCTGTTTTCCGCCTCACATGCTTCATAGTGAAGAGAGAAGGCTTTGATGCTGAGAGGCACACCACATTCATTCCTGAATTCTAATGCTGAAGATTTGCAGTGGGAAGCATGCTATTCCATTTCTCTACACATAAGCACATGTCCTAGATATGACAAATCCACCACACCATGGACTCCAAAGCAAAAAAAATCAGCATCACATAATCTCTTCAATATTGTACACTCCATGTTCACCAGAGCATGAGCTGGCTGGACATCAAATTCAAGTCTTAATATTGTTTTTGCTATACCAGCCTATACCAAAAGATGTTAAGGTATTGTTCTAGAAACCAGAAGGTCACTGGTTCCAGCCCCACCACCCCCTGTGCAGCTAGAAATGGGTGACACAATGTCACCACACATATAAAAGTGAATCTAAACTTACTGCATCACTACTTACTGCATTATTTGCATCACCTACTAAAACTGGCAGTAACAATTATGAAACCTGACATTGACCGTTTTTAGAGAAAACAAAAAAGGTAGGATATATATATATTAGGGCTGTCCGCAAATAATCGATTATTCGTTGGTCGACCGAAAAAATTACTAGTCGGCCAAATT
>JAOUQU010000012.1:2615199-2627318 GCA_028566735.1 Ammoglanis amapaensis | reverse complement strand
ATGGAGTGCATGAGCTTCTGTCGAAAGTAGTGAGGAGGAACTAGAATATAAATGAAAGTTTGTGTGAGTATCTCTTTCTCTCTCTCTCTCTCTCACACACACACACACACACACACACAAACAAACTCTCACACGCAGTCAAACTTACAAGCACATGGTCAACACACACGCACACTTTTACTCCCTCTTTCTTACATGTTCGTTCTTTCTCTCTCTCTTTGTCACACCAACACACACACACACATGTAGTCATACAATCACACACACATTCTCTCGCTCTCTCTCTCTCTCTCTCTCCCACACACACACACACACACACTTGCAGACGTACTTGCAATTCAACACATGCACACATACATTCCCCCATAGACATGTTTGCCTTCACACATACTCGCTCTCTCTCGCACACACGTTTATTCACTTAACATCACACACACAACAGAACAGATACAAACGGCCACACACATGCACAACAGAACACAACAGACAAACATGCTCGCGCACACACACCAACGTCAACAGCCAACACGACACAGTACACACACGCACACACTTCTCTTACTTCGATGACGTCTGGGTCCTCTGAAAGCCAAACAGATGTTTCGGGTTTACCCCTCTCTCACTGTTACTTCATATTGTTTTTCTTCCAGCTTCTCAACAGCACAGACTTTTCCAGTACTTGGACTGAATAATCGGGCTTTTCACATTCTTCAGCACAAGTCACACGATCACTTGTGTAACGCGGAGTAAAAGGGTTCTTACTACATGGAAGTAAGGAGCAGATAGAACAAGGAGTCTTGTGGAAATCTATTAGTTTGTATCTGTAGAGACTTTTGAACTGATTTGGACTTTCATTTTGGTGTTAAATGAAGCAGCATTAAAAGTTCGACACTGGAGCTGGAGGAAAACGAGTAATTAAAAATCAAGGTTGGTGCTTTAGATGTTAACACGCTCGCACAACAGAGCTGAAAACCGTTATACGTATACACGGTGTGCACAAACACGGATGCGCTGTGACCCAGGCTCTTGTATATATAAATGTTTGTATTTTCTATTTTCACGTCTCATATTCTGTCACGACTAACCTAACTCCCGGCTGTTTTGTTTAAATGAACGTGTTGCCATGGCTCCGGGGAGCTAACCAATCAGAGCTCTTGGCTGCTTTTCCCTGCTGGAGATTGCAGTGAGAAATCAGCTTGCTGATTGCAACACTGTCAATCATGTGATTGGCGGAGATGTGCCAGGGAGTGCGTTCTGAATACCGGAGTGCTCTTCCTGCTGGAGTGTGATCTCACCTGAACCAAACCTGTCTGCCAGCGTTGCTTTGTGTCGTGCTGTCTGTTTGTGTGTCCCGGGGTGGCGTCCCTGCTTTGTCCTTCTATCTACGTCTCGGTCGCTGAGGCGTCACGTTGGCATCCGGGCTGTCGCTGGCTGTTAGGCTTGAAGTTAGCGTCATGATACTGGAACCTGTAATGAAGTGTGTGTGTGTGTGTGTGTGAGCGAGTAGTTCGTTGTAAGGAAAACAACAGTCGAGCCAGCCTGTCATGCTTGATTCACAAATTGTAGGTTGTTACAGTCTCTGCTTCGGTGTGTGTTGCAGTTCTGGCTGGTTTCCTGCACGTCGGATTCTGGAACGTTTCATATTTACACTAATCACAGTGTAGGCCTACATCATCACATGTGAACGGTCACATACCTGACATGTTGCATGGCAGTTTTGCCATCGATGGCTGGAATAGGAGCGGCCGTTCGGTTCAGGTTGGTTCAGTGGCTGGTAAAGTGCTCGTGACTGGCAGAACTCACCTCTCACCTACTAATCAAAACTTTATTGCTCATAGTGCTCGACGAGATAAATTGGCACCTATAACACACTCGCACCCACACTTTCCACCTTCCGTGCTCGAACTCTTCTGCAAGTCAAGTGTGGGTGCGTTTTGTGCATTTTAATGTCTTTACTCTTTAAATTTTGCGTCACTTCAAATCTGTTTTGTGCTGCTCGTCTTTATGTACGTACACTTAGCTAATCGTTCTTATTATGAATTCTTTTTCACCACTGTTCTTTTTACACACTTGAGGAAATGTTTCTCTACATTTACACACACACACACACTCGTGTCCGGCATGGTGAGCAGCCCTTGCCACGGCACCCGGGGAGCAGTTAGGGGTTCTCACCGATACTTTCACAGTCCATATGAACCATGTTCTATTTGCTTTGCATTCTACATAGACCTTTTTGATCTGCAAATCCTTTAAAGAACCCATTTACTTAGTCCGGTCTTCCCACCCAGCTTTGGTGCAAGCAGTACAGATTGTACATGCTGATTTTGGGATGCACCAATTAGGCCTCCTTTATGGGACAATTCCCCAAATGTCATTCTAATATTCTTTTGCACTATTACTAGGATTCAAAATTCAGTTATTGATATATACAGACACATGGCTCGGCTCTGTGAAGATTTAAAGTCCAGTCCTGGGGTTCTTAACTATATCACACACAATAAATCTGAGATCGCTCCAACCCTGACACCCTCCCTCCCAAAAAACAAAACAAAAAACAACAACAAGTTTTTTGTTTTCTCACAGATCAAATCCTGATTTGCCTTGATGAGCTCGTCGTCACCCACTGTGCATAAACGTGAAAGTTCCTCCACTTCAGCCAAATGACAAAATCTTCTCCTTCCTTGCTATTCGCATATATGAAATCTGCAATTCAATTAAGACTTTAATTTGTGTTTAAGATGCAAATGTTACCCTTTCTAATAATGAGACCGCCGAAGAGCGACCGAGGGCATATTCCGTGTGTTGGTGGTCTTATTCATTATCCGGATGGAGCTTTGTCAACATGTGTGTATGCACAGGAAATTGAATTATTTGTCTGTAAAGGTCAGAAAGAGAAGTTCGAGATTGGCAGTGGAAGAATTAGCCATGTATGACTTTCTGATTACGACTGTATCTCTATTGAACCCAAGCAGAAGATTCACATTCGGCATCACATCCTGTCTCACATTTACGCATTTGTGTTGGGATACTTGGCGATCGGGTCCCAGCAGTCGATCGCCGGTCAAACGGGTCAAAACGATCATGAAAATAAATTGTGATTTATCTCGCTTTTTTAAGAAATGCATCTTGTTATGGGTTTGGATGAATTGTCGCATGGACATGGTAATGTGACAGTAGGTGTAGTTGAGGCACTTAAATGCTCGTGTGAGTGTTTGTGTATTTCTGTCTTGTGCCTTGTGTATTCCTGCAATCCAGCTGTTTATTAAGGTGTTTTTAATGCCAAGCGAAAATCTAAGTGCGTCTAGCAATCAATGCAGCCTAATGTTGGGACATGGAGGCAGCGGTTAGCTGACATGCTAGTGGTTAGAATGCTGCTAACTCATCACACTGGGTTAAATACTTTCAATAGAGGTGACCAACAACTAGTGAATCTAAACAACTCACTTCTATTCATGCAGCTGGCCAGGTGGGCAGCAGGCCGCAAGTTTTAATGAGGGATTTTGGGTTCTGGGTGGGTAGAATGGGAGGAGCGCTGGTCAGTGCGTGGGATCTGCGCTAGTGTCCTACTTTGGGGAAACCTTAAAAAACAGACAAACCCTTCAGTCATGTTTTTTTAAAACCTCCTCCTCCTCAGCCTCCTCCCGCATTCTTGTCCGTCATCACCCGATGGGGTTCCGTCCAGGTTCCGCTTATCTCTGGGGTCATGTTTCTCCTCACTGCTCCTCCCCATGTGCATTCCAGACTATTCCACCCTGTCTAGTTCGGAGGTCTCCACACACTAAACAGGACTAACGTAGATTACTTTTTTCCCCATCATAGATTAGACATGTTACAATTCGGCAAAGAAAGTATATGAATCAATTCAAAAAGGATTATTTGGAAAAAATGGATTCTGTTAAGATTAATCAAAGCTCTCTTTAAACAGTAGAGGCGCTATATGTCTATATAAAACACAAAATATGAAGTTAGTATCCTTGATATAGTTTACAACTTACTCTAATTTGTTGATTAAATAAATAAAATATCATCACAAACTTTTCCCTCATTTGTCCTTCTAATAAGAAAAAAATAAATTATTCTTTAAGGTAATGACAATAATTTATCTCCAATTTATCTTCAACTTAATGTTGTTTTATCATAAATGCAGTATTATGAACGGTATCACGGTGTGGATCGACTGTATCGATACATCACTAGCACAGAAAATCACATCGCTAAGCAGAACGTGGGCATCCGAGCGGGCGACTGGGTGTGCATCCACCCTGCCACTTCCCCATTTGACTCCCATCCTGTTCTCCATCCCTCTCGTCTCCCTCAGACTGTTAACCCACTAAACTGCACCCTAAAGCTAAGAGCGTGGCCGTTAAGGAAGTGAAGTCAACAGCTCGGGGAGTTTGGCTCGCTGAGACGGATTGTTTGCTGCTCAGTGGGAGAGTTTGGGGATGATGGGAAGGTTTTTTTTCTCTTTTATTAGAGGCCCTGCACACTTTCAGGGGGATGTCGAAACGTTCTTGCTCAGAGTGGAGATGAAGCACGGAATGTAAATGCAAGTGCATTTCCTATCAGATAATTAGCCATTTTGTAATATGAACATCTTTAGGAGTTGTGTTTGTGGTACCGGACACGCACGTATTGTTCCAAACTAACCCCAATTTTCTTCTAAGTGTCATTATGCACTGCAAGGCAATGATTCAAATATGATATTTATGTAAGAATTCACTTGCCTGGTTGACTGCACTGGTTGACATTGAAGTTGCCAGATACAGATTTTACATCAATATTTACATTTCAGGCATTTGCCAGGCGCTCTTATCCAGTAATTTCATACTAGTAAACATTATCACACTATAGGTAAATACATTGATTAGCATGGTTTGTACCTACCTGCACTTTGATGATAATACAGTACAAAAAATAATACACAACTAGAAAATGCAAGTTTGATTAGACAAACATGGCCTTTAGGCGGTGCGTTTACACGGTCGGGGTGTCACCAATAGATCAGCTGATGTTGCAAACTTTCCAAAAATGACTGGAAGTCAACGTGGCCCAAAATGAGCATGGTCATTGGGCGATATCCTTTGATCTTTGTCCTGTGATGTTACTTATGTAGCACGTTTTTTTTGTGATGTCACATGATCCACGTGCTTTGCCTGCACGAGGATTAAGGTTCCTGGACTGATATATTGTTTGCTTATTAAATCTTTCTAATAAATTGTTTCGTAATAAAAAATGCTGGTTTGTTTAACTCTTCATAAGTTGATTGTCCACAAAACTGTCAGTCCAGAACGGGTCTTCATAATACGATTTGTGATGTCTTTCATGTTATTGCCTCCTTGTGGATTATTTTGCTCCAGAATGCACGATTTTATCTTCTTCATTTTACTGACTGAGTACTTTGGCTGTATAAAATTATAGACTAGTTAATATTTGAGTGTGTTCTAAACCGGAGTCTTAAAAGGTAATTAAACTTAAAAAGCGACTTTCCGTGTGAATCTGAGCACCGCCGCCTGTGTCCAAGCCTTAGGTTTAGCTTGTGTGAATTGACAGGAGACGCAGTGGAGCAGTGATAACGGTCTAAATGCAGAGGTCATTCCTGAGATTGATTTCCTAAACGACTCTCTCACACGTCCGTAAACACATGGTTCGAGTTGTCCATAATAGAAGCAGTGTGTGGTTGGAAGCTTGTGCGATGGGGACGGGCTGTGGTCAGTCGCTGGGTTCACGGCGGGTTCTTCGTTTGTTTCCCACCCTCTGCCGCTCCCCGCCTCGGCTTCCCTCGGGTCCCGTGTGTCTCTTGTGGCACATGTTCATAAAGATGGGTTTACACGGGGTGCGGGGACGATAGCTGCTTTGTTCACCCGCCATGAATGGAAGCCTTGAGTGTGATGCACATGATATTCGGGTGAGATAATGATATTACTCGGATTCGAAGCGGGGACATGAATAATGCACTTCTTTAACACACTGCCGAGTCACTGGCTGCAGATTTTGCACCGACGTGACCTAGACATTTTCGATTGCGGACTCTCTGGCGCATTGTGGCTCTCCTCGAAAGAAAAAAAACTTGAAACAATGACTTTATTTTTGTCTTCTATTCTCCTACATGTGGGTGGACGTGTGTATACTGAGGTTTGCCAGGCGTATACCACTAGGGTAAGGGTGCGCTCGCACAAGTTTCCAAATTCGTATTTGTTTATAGAGTTTGTCACACACATGAACTGGGATTTGGGGGGGATTTTCAGTCCCTGCAACTTTAAAGCTTCAGAATATTCACGGCAGAAACTCAAGCAAAACATGGAAAGCTTGTGGAATTATAAAATGGTGAGATGAGTATCAATGTCACCCCGCAACTAGAAGGTTCTGGTTATGATCCCCATGTGGGATGGTCTGGGTCTTTCATGTGCGGTGGTTTCCTTCGTGAGCTCTGGTTGTCGTCCTACAGTCTCTCGTTGTAGTGTACTGTTTCAAACACTGGTAAATAGGCAGGGTCGAGTCAGGAAGGTCATCCGGCACAAAACGATGTCGAATCCATAATGTAGTCTATGATCCGCTGTTGTGACCTCTAAGAGGAGCTGATTAAAGAAAGAACATAAACGAAGTAGCCGTTTTTTAATATTGTGAGATGCCGAGATGAAGTGTTATAGTGAGCTGAATCTGGCAGGTTGATAACACAGTTAATAGAATCCAGACTCTGCTACACAACAATTGTTGGGTCCTTGAGCAAGACCCTTAACCCCGTCTGCTCCAGGGGTGCTGTACGATGGCTGTTCCTGCACTCTGACCCCAACTTTCATAGGTTGGGATATGCCGTGATAGAATGTTGTATTGTAAATCTGTGCATGTTTAACGCCAAGTAAAGTTGTTCCGTTGTTGCAGACAATTTTAATAATCTGCTACAGGGCTATCACTGTTATTTAATATTATTAATAATTTATCTGGAGACCATTATATCAATTATGTAATTAAATTAATCGATTATATAATTAAATACTTTCCAAATGATCAGATTTTAAAGTGCATATTATGTACAGTTGGAATTCTGGACACTAAAGGCCAATTTATGCTTTTGTGTCAAATTGATGCCGCCGTGACACAGAAACCCCAACACAATGCAGACTGCAAGGGGCAGCACGATAATCATCAAGTATTCTGCTCTCTGCATATGGCAGTGCCCCAATGTTTACGATGTTTTGTTTACTATCCAACCTTTAAAATCATTTGTTGTTCAATATCGTTTAGCTAAAATCTACAACAATCTTTCTCACTCATTGCTAAAACCAGAGGGTAAACACCCTAGTATTGGGGCAATCAATTACTTCGTGGTGCGTATACAATCTCCACACAGTACTATAAAAGGAAAACGGCGTCGTTGAGGTGACTGTAAATCAAGCTACTGCGTTAGACACGTCTCATTGAGTCTAGCGTAGAGTAAAAAGAGCTTGAGCTCAGAGTCTAATCTGGAAATAAGTAGGACTGCGACGATACGGAGCCCAGTGCTGCAAAAAACACACACACAGTGGTCTAACAACCATTAAAAAGTGAAAGTCGTTTTCCAAGAGCTCCATGATTGTAGAAGCTTCAATCAAACAATACAGACATGCAACATGGTGGTGATCGTGTTGTGGTACCATCAAAGCTCTGCCCTGTGTACTAACCAACTATGTTTGGTACCTTTACTTTTTATCTTAAGCTTTGTCTGCTTCTGACTCTGCTGCAGATGACATTTAAAAGACTGCTTTTATTTATGCATCCTATATTGCATCATGCACACACTTCTTAATCATTTTAAAAATCATGCATAGATTTAAAATGTTATTGTTGATTTTAGGATTTGTAGAATTTACTCTTTAGAGTACTCTTTTCACCACATTTTACCAAATCCATGCAGTTAAACACACATTTACACGCACTAGGGGGCAGCAGTGAGCACACATGCCTGGTGCAAAGTGGTCTTAGACACGGCACCCAAGGAGCAGGGCTCAAGCGCATGTCAGTCGTGACTTGTCGACTTTCGGAATCGAATTGGCATCCTTCTGACCACAAGCCCGGTTCTCTAACCAACAGGCTACGGCTGCCCCATTTAAAGAGAAGTCTCTATAGAACAGGTCAACCAATCGCAAAAGCCCTATAGACCGAAGTAAAGATGGTTCAATGCCGGATCCGCATTAATCTTGGCATTAAGATGGTAAAACTCACAATGTCTCTATGCGCAGTGCAGTGCAGTACATTCCCTGTACATTCCCTGTACATTCCCTGTACATTCCCTGAGCAGGGCATCAAGCTATCCCGGGGGCTTTGGTCATCTGTGTACGTTGTGTGTGTACAAAACAAGCATGAAAAAAACACAAACTTCAAATTTATTCTGGGTTTATTGATATATTAATAGTGAAACTTTTAGTTTTAGTGGCTACTCTGACATGGCTTGAAGTCCAACCATAAACAACAGTGACTTAATCTTTTATTTTACGTTGTGGGCAGATGTGAAAACGCTCTAGACTCTGTTCATGTAAGACAGGATGGACAAGACAAACAGGAGAACCTTACATTAATTATCCTTCTGTTTCGTCCACATCTGTCCATCTTCTGTCCCACTAGAACAGACGCCGGAGGCGTTTCCTAAAGCACATGTGTCCGTGTTTCACACACGTCTGTCTGTCTGTACTGCTGCCTGTATTGGCACCGATTCTCAAAATAACAAAACGATCACTGCATCTGTCGGTCGGGGGGTGTTAGGACAGCTGGTTTTCAGACGACCTTCTCCAGCTGGTCACACTGGTGTCCATCCAGCAGCAACAGTTGGATGCAGCAGTGGGATGGATGAGTTGATACTTCTCATAGTGGTCAGTAAAATCTGGGATGGCGCCTACGGTCTTACGTCTTTTTAGCCACCGTTCATTTAGTTTAATTACAGGGACAGTGGGCTGTGTAATGAGTGCTGACCAGCCACTTCCTGTGTTCACCATTTTTATATCCACCTTCTTTTCCTCCAGTGGTGCTGATACGCTGCAGTGGCTTTATGACGTTATTAACTCGAGTGTTTGTGCATGAAGATGGGCTGCAGCTGCTGATTAGTACTGGTTGTCTTCGAATGGAATGGAATACAAAGTGTGTGTGTGTTTGTGTGTGTGTGTGTGTGTGTACATGTGGACATTCACTAAAGGTGTGCTTGAGGCAGCTGTGATGAAGACACCATATAATTCAAGTGGGGTTTGACCTTTATTTTAATTCTTTTGCTTTTTTGCCCCCACCTCCATCAACTTATGGTAATTTTAAGCCCATTCAGTATTTCCCATGCTTCCTCTTTACTGATTGAGGAGAGCGAACTGACAAATTCCCTCTCCTGTACTTGAGCAGTACTTTGTTTCTCTACTCTTTTCAGATGCCATCAATCAGCCATTAACAATAGCCAAATGTTGTTCAGCCAAACGGCAGAGCTGAGATTCTATTACAAATCCCAGCTCTGTTGTTCTGAGCAGCTATTCTTGCAATTATTATGTTTTAAAATGCATATAAATAATGACAAATCCACCTAATTTATGTGTGACCTAACACATAAATAAGGAATAAACGATGTGGCTGTAATGTGGCCAGTGTTTGCTTGTAGTCCAATGCAACCCAGCCATCTCCGTGCTCTTCTACTTCTGTAACCATAATTTATTCTTAACCATTTATTTGTCATTACACATATACAGATGTACAGTACAATAAAATTCTTTCTTCTCATATCCCAACTTGGAATTTAGGGGTCAGAGCGCAGGGTCAGCTATCATACAGGACCCCTGGAGCAGACAGTGATGACGACCTTGCTGATGGACCCAACAGTGGCTATGTAGTCGAGCTTGGATTTGAACCACCAATCTCTTGGTTCACAGCCCAAAGCTCTACCCACTAAACAACACTGCTCCTGTATGGTCTTTGTTCTGCTTATGTCTGCTGTAGGTGCTGTCAGTTGTGTCCTGAATTTGGGGAATTCCAAATCCCAGCTTTGGTACGAACGCATGATGTAAGATGTCCGCAGTAGTTATAGGTCTGTAGGTTTGCTTTAAGTTCCAATTGCTTGGATGAAGGTCCAACTGTTCTTCCAAACCCGTGGTTCACACTAGGCTTTCTTAGATGCTGCCAATACAAGCTAACAGATGCGAGCGTTTGATTGCAATGACTCTGGTGGCCCAGCGAGAGGCTTCTTCCAGCCAAGAAAGCAAGGGCAATTACACTCTTCTGGACTCTGAACCTGCTGTTCTTTTTAAAATAATTTATTTCTGTAGACGTTGAATTGAAAACGTTATTACTCTAAAAGCTTCCGCGATGTGACCTGGTTGCAGGGTTTAGCTTGAGCCAGTTCATTACCAAGCCTTAAGAAAAATAAAACCATGATGTTTATCATGCTGATTTCAGGTATCGCCAAGCTTCCAGTAATACATGTTGTGTATTTGTGTGTATGTGTGTGTGTTCGGAGTGTCTGATTTGATATTATTGTGTGTGTGTGTGTGTGTGAGTGTGTTTGAGCTGAATTTTCTCTCTCCCTCTGCTCTCTCTGAAGCGAGGGCTGTAATTGATATGCCACAAGCAATAAATCAGCAGCCGGCCGTGCCACCACACCCCATTATCTAAGGAGACAGGTTTAGCGGCCTGTCCAGAGGCTGCATCTGGGATCGTGAGGAGCTGTGTATGTATGAATAAATATATACGCTGTGTATATACGCTGTGTGAGTGTTTGGTGCAGCAGGAAGGGCTTCGAGTGTCCGTTAAGAACATCTGATGGCAGGGTGACGTCCTCAGGGGTCAGACAAATGG
The DNA here is from genome assembly GCA_028566735.1 of Ammoglanis amapaensis. Taxonomy (NCBI): domain Eukaryota; kingdom Metazoa; phylum Chordata; class Actinopteri; order Siluriformes; family Trichomycteridae; genus Ammoglanis; species Ammoglanis amapaensis. Next base: position 2,616,521 of record JAOUQU010000012.1, on the reverse strand, counting down.
AGAAAGGAAGAAGAGACGAAATGAAACTCTTTCCTCTTTAATTTTTCCATACCCTATACACAGACCTAGTCATAGTTCACGGCCTTATCATCCCAAACCTCTCTTCTTTTCATCAGTCGCATTTCTTGAGCCGCCCGGCCGGCTTATTTGTCCGCATTTTCAAATCCCAGGCACATCTTCATGTTGAAAAGGAATCGGAAATGAAAATGTGCCTAAATGGAAGATGGAAATGGGAACTCGGAGCTTCCAGAATGCTTTCAGTGAAATTGGTGGGGAGGAGAATTTCTCTCCTTCTCTCTCTTTTTTTTATCTAGCCGAGAGAATTGACCATTTTCTCAGCTGTCAGTCATTCCGTAAGCACTGTTGCATGGCGGGGATTTGATAACTAGCCTAAATCTATTTCTTTTCCCCGTTTTCTCTGTTATTGTGGAGCTTCCCTCTCAGCGCGGTCTGACACGCCGTCTCTCGCTAACTCCTCTGGCTACAAATGGCAGTGCGCGCTGGTCTCGAGCGCTGATAGCATTTTGCCCATTACTGTTCCAGATAACAACGCAAGAGTGCGCAGATGCAATTTGTTGCGAAATTTACGGTCCGCTACGTCAAGACTGATCCCCCTTCGAATGAAGAGAAATGAGTGTTGAGACAATCTCCTACAGGTTTCTGCCTCACCTCGTTCTCTCTCGCTCACCCACCCGGCGTCTCGGGCTCTCCGACACGCGTTCGGCGTGTAAATGGCATGGCTAAATGAGCTCTGCTGTCTCGTCCGCCGACGTCGTTTTTAAATTGACATCTGTTCTCACTGCTTGATGTGATTGGTGCAGTTGAGAGCAGAATTAGATTCCTTTTCTGCCGTCGTCTCCTCGCGCTCGACTCCGCTTATGTCACAAAACATTTATTCACAGATTTAAAATCGATTTGGATAATGCACCGCACAGCTGTATAATGGAGCGAAACCACATCACAGATGAGTGATAAAGCACAAAAAAAGGCCAATTTGTTCACAAGTCAGTACATACGGCACCAAAGTCAAGTCACAAGTCACTGTAATGTGCACAGAACATCTTGGAAATTCAATATGTATGTTTAGATAAAAACAAGCAACAGATTAACCATATTTTGTTTTTTTGCTTTACTATCTAATTAAAAGCTTAAACTCTAAACAAACAGGTCAAGATTTTCACCGTTTTCTCAATGTTTAATTATTATTTTTCAATTACATCAAAAATGTCTTTTTTATAATGGTACTAGGGCTGTCCGCAAATAATCGATTATTCGTTGGTCGACCGAAAAAATTATTAGTCGGCCAAATTCCATTGGTCGAC
>JAOUQU010000012.1:2447721-2460345 GCA_028566735.1 Ammoglanis amapaensis | reverse complement strand
AATCTGAGGGTGTGCATTACCGCCACTTACTGGTATGGAGTGTCACGTCTTCCTTTGTGACGCCGTTCAAATTAAAACTCCTAGAAGTCCGTACACAAAATGTAAAGATACTAACATTTCAATGGATAAAAGAATCTACTGCCTACATTGCAATATGTGCCGGTCTACTAAGATTCAGTTATATTTTCTTTTTGCTTTAAATGCACAAACAACTTTGGTCGCTTATTTTTGATGTGTATTTATGGATGTAGTTTCATTAGACCATAATTCTCATGCTAATTTTCATGAGAAAACATATTTTTGGGAGACCAGACAGACTCATCTGTAATTCCTTCTAATGGCAGACTGTGGTGTGTAAAATCTCATATCGCAGATCAGTCATATAGTCACATAAATGAACGTGTCTTTATTCTTAATTCAAACTTTTTACAACGGCTATTCACTCCTAGCATTTGTTTAATTCATTTGAGAACAAAACATTACATTTGGGGTGTGTAAAACCATAAAACATGGTTTCATTTCATACGTTATTAGAGTAAATTACGAATTTAATTCACATTTATCAATTGCCTTTATCCCAACCCTGATTGATTTCAGTAATCCATCTGATGCCTTGTGTAGCCAGTGTGATCGTCTGACTACTGTTGGTTTGAACTCATCGTGTCTGTTTTGTTTTAATCATAATGTTGTCAGACATGCAAACTTAACAAGATTAGACATTTTTATTTAATCACTATATTATAACTACACAAACCCCGATCTGTTCCTTCCACAAAGACACGTTTTTGAATTTGACAACGTTCGTGTTGTTATGTTAAGTAGATGTCACACTTTCCTTTGTGTCATGGTAACTAATGATATATCTCTCTCTTTCTCATTCTCTCCCCTCTTATGCACACACACACACACACACTTTTTTTTCTCATGCAGTCTAAGCTGCAGTGCTCCAGCTCTCCCAATGGGCCTTATTACCAGTGACATTCAGCCCTATCTACCTCACTACTGTCTCATCTAAGAGAGAGAAAGAAGGAGACAGATACACATAAGTAGGCTGAGAGTTTTAGGCCAGTCTCATTTTTCTTCTGTGCTTGCTGATCCAGACCAAGAGCGATACACATTCCTTGTGGAAAACCATGCTAATAAGGCAGAAAGTACAGAGACTGTGTATGCTCTGCAGAAATGCCAGTTTCTTCAGCTTCGGTTTATTCACCTAAAATCTCCATGCATAGAAAATAAAGATAAAAAATTATTTACAAAACTCTTTATTAATGGTATAATGAATTATATGTTCACTATTTTCTTTCAAGTAATAACCTAATAAACAAATACCCTGCAGAGGACCATTTAGAGACCAGCTCACGGTATCCAATCAAACTGCAAAACAAAAAACTTTCTTAAGTTTTTACTTTGCAAGACAGATAAAACAGCTGAGTGTATAAAGAAGCAGCAACATATTAAGTACAAATAAACATCATGAACAAAACCAGTAGCACATCTAGAATATAGACTATAGACATAAGGTCTTAATAAACACCTAAAGTAAATATTAGGAAATATATCATATCCATACATCTGTGGACTGTGGCAGGAAACCAAAATACCTGATCGCCCACACAGATATGGGGAGAACCTGCAAAAGAAAAGCCCTGGATTGCCTTATCTGGGAATCAATTATTGGACTTGCTGTGAGGTGACACTGTTAACCACTAAATATATCAAATAAATAATATTAACAAATTATACAAATCTTAACTTGTTAGATCAGACTAAACATGCTCACTAAATCAAACACATTAATGTTTTAAAATAAAATATATACAAGATTAAATTTGAGAAAATTACTTTTCTTAAAAGTTTCAACATTCAAAAAGTAAGTATTAAAAATAAAAAAATAAAAATAAGAAAAATAACTGGACCTGACTAAAGATAATGATGACTTGTTAATAATTAAAATTATTTTTTAAATAATTAAAATATATTTTAATTTCATTATGCTTCAACACAAAGTAAAATTTGAAATTAAACTATAATTATAAATAATAAAAAAATAAAATTATATAGATTTCAAGATTCTAAATAAATCCAGTCAGACTCCACACTAATACAAACCACTATTCTTCCTCATGACCAGTTCACATGACTCAAATGATTGATGGCTTCCATCTAATTACGTGTAATAATTGTGTCATTCACTTTTTAAATAATAGAACACATCTAGATTTTCAGTGTGGGTTAAATCTGCAGCACATGCTCAATTTAAATTAAATGAATTTATGAATTTAGATGCCAAATGTAACTAACATGATTAACTAACAGCAAACAAGCACGTATTTATATCCCTGATTGAATTAACATCCCAGCTCGGAGTATTGAGTGCTGCTAATTTGATATCCTAGCAACAACAAAGCTAAATGTCTGCATATGAATTATAGTTTAAAGGCAAAAGTATTTTTGAATTTTTATTGTTTCAACTACAACAATTGCTGCCACATTTCATAAAGACAAGTGCAAACAGTTTTAGTAAATTGCATTAAATTCTTGGATACAATTCTTGTGCTTAAAACATTATTAATGTATGAATTATAATTTGGTTATGAATTATAATTAAAAAATGTAATTATATTTATCAAAAATACTGTAACCTTGTTTTTTTAAATTAAATTTCTAGACTTTCTAGCTTCTACATGGGTGCAACAGGCCAAGCAAGATAAATGTCCTGCAATATCACTAGTTTCTTTGTTTGTTTTTTTGATTGTAAGTAAAAAATAGTAGAAATTAACTAGTTTAATTAACTTGGTTTATAAGATTTGACCCCAAATCCATTAGGCTTTTATATACAATGAATTATTTTATTCTCATCAGACCCTCTGTAATCTGTCAAGAGCTGGTTTATTAAAAATAACCTTAATGTGGAATTGTGGCACAGTGGGTAGCACAGTCTGGGTTTGATTTTGTAATTTGCATATTATCTTTGTGTCAGTGTTCTCTCGGGTTTTAAGACATGCAGTTGGTCAGCGGGAGTTACTAACATAATATGTGTGATCATGTGAATGTGTTTGTGTGACGGGTTGTTTTCATTATTTGTACCAGTTGAATCAGACCCACTGTAACCATGACCAGGATGAAGCAAAGCAGACAAGAAATGAAATGAAAATAGCTTTATGATCTTAATGGGAAACATAATGGATTAGCAGGCAAGAAGGCCCTACATTTGCAGCCTGAGTCTTCATACAGTCCGAATATATGTTAGGTGAATTGCAGATAGAAAATTGCCTCTGATGGTGATTGACATGAATTTAGGAGATGAATCTCGTTTAAACATGACAATAAAATCAATATCAAACACACAAAACCATCAAGTAGTACTGATATTAGTTAATTTACTCCAATCATGACATCTGTCCCAACTAAAAAGTCCACTGAGCAGTTATATCAAGTGGGAGGAAAAAGCCTCATCGTAGAGACGATAACTCGAAGAAATTACTCATCACAAAGCGAGAGCGTTGAGTTTTTATAATCTTCATGAAGATAAGGAATGAGGAATGAGGACAAAATTGTCGTCAATGATAGCAGACTATATAGTGTTCCCGATTAGCAAACAAGGTGAACATCACAATGTTGTGACTTAAATGGTGTTTGTGTGCTGCATAGAGAAGTTATGAATTATTACTATAAAACATTATTAGGGTTAGGGTTACTATTGTTACTGTGCAATAAAATAATTCAGCACAACTTGACAAATGACCAACCTCGAGGTGCCGTTTAAGGATTTGATTCAATATATTGTTGAAACATTGGTAACAAATAGACTACAAGACCTTGAACACTCAAGTTGTGCTACTGCTTATTCCGTGGAATGGAAATAAATATCAAATCTCTCCTGGGGCAGGTAGCTTGAAAGTTAAGGTAACTGACTAATAATGAGAAGATTCTCACCGTATGGAAATTAATTTAGATTTTTTTGCCTTAAAACACAACAAAAACATTCAAATGATATATATTCAGGTGGCACAAATTGGTTGCATTACATTAGGTGTGTCAAATTGGGTGTGTCAACTCCCAAATCTGATTAAACATCCGAGACACGGTGGATAAACAATCGATTCTGGCTCGGATCGAACACCTAACCAGCCAATCATGTTACCTTTCAGTGATCACATGACATGTGCCTCATATCTTTCTTTTTCTATTATATCAAACACCATCTGACAATCTAAAGCAGAATAAAGACACCGATATTTTAAGGTTTTTTAGGTTTTAAGGTTTGAGTCCATTTAAACTTATTAATAAATAATAAAATATGTCCTGCTCTACCACTGGTTGTCTGGACACCATTTAGCCAGGATGATTAATAAACACCTGTAACATAATTGGCCTCCAGTTTGATGGGAAAAGGCCAGATTAAAAAGATATGGGTGGGGCTGTGTAAGAATCCTGGCTGCCCACGGTGCCTGTACAGAAGTGGAGGAGTGCAGTGGTTGTGCACACATCAGAGAACATGTTTCAATCAAGTAACCACATTCCTAAGCACCACGTAAAGTCTCCAGCAGCAAATTGGCTATGTGCAAATCTATATGCTAAATAAAATTACACATAAAGGGAAAGCAACAATTTTCAAGCCTTATATTGCAACATTATCAAGCATACGGACACTATTTCCATTTAGACACTGACACCCTAAAGGTATTTAAAGCCATTTAAACTTATTAATAAATAATAAAATATGTCCTGCCTTAAAGAGGCATTGATTCTTAGGCTTCCTGACCTAAAAACCCATAGCCAGGAGCATCCGCATGAAACTTGGGCTTTCTTAAAGGTTAATAATCTGCCCTAACCCTCACTCTCTCATCCCCCTGGACAAATTGTGTCCCATGGGCTGACTGAACGACCTTGGAACCATCTCGCCTTCTCGCCCTTACGACTTTACTGAAGTTCCAAACTGTGCACCTCCAGAGATTGAGCTCATTGCATTAATGTGACACAATTCTATCATATTTTAACCTTCGTCTTATGTTACAGGTCAAACTGACCAGGTTTAAGGTTTCAAAAACTTAAAAGTCCATATTGAACCATGATCTGTGAGCGCTAATGAAGAAAAATGCTCTAAATATTGATTGAAATGGTTAGTAATAGAGTTAATAATGAGATCATTATTGGGATTTTTTGGTTTCTGACCATTTGGGATAATTAATCATATTGTATTTACCCATTTCCAGTCGTTTCTGACTCTTGGGTCCCTCTGTGGGGCGCTGCCAATCCCCAGAGTTACTCAGCAATCATTTTTACGGAGTAGGTTGCCAGATCTTTCTAAAACCCCGTATCGCTACAGGGACCTTGTGAAACTACGGGACAATTTTTAGCCATTTCCGATCAACCTAGTGCACGTTTTTGGATTGTGGGAGGAAACCGAAGTACCCGGAGGAAACCCACGCGGTGTACGTGCAAACACAGAAAGGCCCCGGCCCGACCCGGGGATCGAACCCGGGACTTCTTGCTGTGAGGCGACAGTGCTGAACCACTTAGCCATTGTGCCACCATTAATTAATCATGACCCAGGTCAAATTGACCAGGAACATCATTGCTGTTCTTGAGAAATGAATATAACACATGGGTTAAGGAATAAAGCACAACAGAACACGTAGATCTATTAAAACTTGGCATGGTGCAACAACAGTCCAAAAAGAAGAGGATATTAGAACCTGATAGTCTGGAATAAACAATTCTTATGTTTGTTCTCAGAATTAATGATGTGAGACATTAATCACCCAGGCTACACTATGATTTTATTTTTATTCTAGTGATTAGCAAACTCACACCAACATTTGCTTTTTGACATGTTATTGTCTCGTAATGAAAGGCTTGGCATTGCCATGACAAAAAAAATCATGGACTTCTCAGTAGATGGGGTCTTGTATAATTCACTCTACAATGAATTGATTTTTTGCTCACTGACTGGTCACCGCTCGATGACCTGGTTCTGAAGCATCTTGGTGTTTACTCAGGGATCAAAACTGGGCTCTTGATCACTATGTGTAAACTGTTCAGCCCTTTCTTTTCAAGTGGTTTGCAGAGGGCTGAACAACTGAAATAACATCAACAAGCGAGATATCTGAATATCAGTTGGTGGTTTTGACAGTGAATGTTGTGCCAAACTACAGCCAATGAGAATGCAAGATATGAGTAAGGGGGGACAGTGGTAGAAGAGTTGTAAAGACATGGGAGGCTGGTGTAATATAGGATGTACAGTATATACAAAAGACAAAATACCACTGCGCTACATTGCAAAAAAATTCTTCAACTCCAACTAACTACAGAATAAACTATCCCTGCTAGTCTGGTTTCCACATTTACATCAAAATTTTCTTACATTTTTTATATATTTAACTTTTTGATTAAATGTTGTGCATCCGTACACAAACAACTTTGATAACTGGCTTATTTTCATCTTGCCCCCAGATGCTGAGCATCTCCGGAGATCAATGGAGCTGTGGGAGGGTCTGGACCCCAAACTTCTGCCAGATGATTGGAGGATGAGTCGAAAGGTTGAATTATATTTTAACATCTATTTTGAGATCTACGCTGTCACTCAATTACAAACCATGTACAGGGTGCCAGTCCACGACAGGGTTTCAGTTATTCTCTCATTAGATTCCCTCCTCCCAGTCAGTGGAGTACCAATTGGCATATATTCAATATTCTCCATATTTGTTCGTTGCACTCCTAAATGGTTCATGTTTTATTTCACAAGACTTATTAAATGTTATTAAGAAATTTTTTTGACATCATCACCTTCCATTGTGAGACATTTCTCTCAGCATCGTACCATTTCGCTTCCATCAGCAGAGTAATTGTTTTTGGTCGAGTGTGTCAGTCCTGTTGTATTGCTGCTTTCACATTATCATCACATGAAAATCTTCAGCACCTTGATGCTTCTGTGGCAGCCATAAAAATGGAAATCTTAAGCTCGCCCCGACATGCCCAGTCACTACTCATCCAGCTCGTGACGTTTCACCAGAAACATTCTGTCCCCACAATATCTGATCATCTATTTAGCCAAAAACATTCATGTAATGATCTGAACGTAAACTAGTGTACTTTGTCTGTCCCGATCATGTCTCCATGCTGTGGCGGTTCACATGCAGCTAAGATGAAGAAAAGTGTTTTGTATGATAATGGGTCTGAATGGGACCCTGAATGCAGCTCAAAGTCTCACTAATTGGACATCAAACAGACTGTGTGTGGGAGAGATTAGTGTGTAGGGAGGAAGCCGTTGGCTTGAAGCAGCACCGAAACCATCAACGCTTACATTATTACACGGCTTTGTTCTACATCTGCACTTTTTTTTAAAAGAACATTGTCTCTGGAGAGATTTTCTTCTTAAGTCGGCTTTCACCAAAAAATCTCTGCAAGACTAAATCACATCGGATAATGACAGTTTTTGCTGGTGTATTAATGAAGATGAGCTTTTCAAAAGTTTACAAAACACTCCATCAAAGTTAGTCGATACTTTACAACAGAAGAAGTTACCGTGGCAAGAGAAAGTTGCTCATTAAAATTTTAACAGATTTTAAAGGATTTTAAAAGTCTGGTAGCTTCAAATTAAAAATACTTTTTTTTTACCACTGGGCTTTTACACACATAGAAATTGTTCTTCTGCATGCAACCCAATCTGTGTAGTGAAACGCACATTTACGCATGTTAGCGAACACACACCAGGGGGCAGCCGTGAGCACACACACGGCACCCCGGGAGCAGTTAGAATTTTGGTGCCTTACTTAAGAGCACTTAGGGGCTTGTTGACACTCTGATTCAAACCGGCAACCTTTTAATCACAAGCCGTGTCTTCTAACCACCAGACCAGGGTTGTGTCAGGAAAGGCACCTGCTGTTAAAACTACGTCAGTCAATGATGACATTTACTTTTTCAGCATTTAGTAGACTTAAAAAGACAAGCGCGACTTATAATTCTACACAAGTTAGCATGCTCAGGGGTCCAACAGTTATAACTTGGTGGTTGTGACCTGTTGATTATAATCATATATTAGCTTATTGCATTAGCCATCACTGCCCTGATAAGGATCTGCTGTGGAACCTCCCTTAAAAAGAGAGAAAAAGGATTTAATTCATTTAGTTTTATTCATTCATTATGCATATTTAATTTTGAAATTAATACTTGAAAATGTTTTAAAGTTTTGTTCAATATGAGGCTTGACTAAGTAGGTAGGTGGCAGCTATGGCCTGGTGGTTAGAGAAGCAAGGCACATGACCACTGACTGCTCCATGAGCACCGTGCCAAGGGCTGTGTACTGTGCCAGACCCGTGTGCTCACTGCTGCCCTCTAGTGTGTGTCTCCTAGTGTGTGTAAATCGGTGTTTCACTGCATGAATCGGGTTCTAAGTGTAAAGGATATACAAACATAGGTTTATGCATGACTTTTGCTTTAAATTCAATCAGAGTTTCAATCAGAGTCTTTTGTTGTGTAAGTTTTATAGAAAGTTTTATCATGTTTTCTTTAACACGCCGACTGAAATCAGACAAAGATGAAGCTAAGCGACAGTGACAGGCGTCGCCATTGCATCAACCTGTACCGTCTGTAGCCATTTCCAGCATAATAGCTACAGTAGCAGCGGCAAGGTTAAACCAATTAAACCCAGCCTACGCTAACAAGGCTTTAAAGGCTTGTAAATCAGCACTCCGCGAGAGCGGGCGAGCGAGACGGAAGGACGGAGAGACAGAGCGATGCATGGATGGATAGAGCAGATTAGCAGCTGAGTGCAGGGAGTGGTGCAGGAATGTGGATGAGTAATAGATTCAGAATACTTCACTCGGGGCTCTTAGGGAAATAAAGACATTTAATTAATGTTGAGCTAACATTAAGCTAACGCCTAACAAGCCATTAGCTTGCGTTTGGAGTCTAAGTATCAATCAAATGCTGCACGCGATGCTGTGGCTAGCTATAGAATATAGAAATCTTGTTAGTCATATTTTCTGTTGTTGTGCTGTTTAGAACGACTCGATTTATTAAGAGAAGCTCTTTGTGCACAGTGGGATAGGACTTGTCTTTTGTGTTTGCTGTTTAAAGGATTGCAAACATGCTCAAATCAGCGGGGAGCACAAAGAGGACAGGATTAGAATAATTAAAACCAGGCTTATAAACACACCACGCATTTATATTACGATTATTCAAACACAATCCTATACAGGGTTTGAAAAGAGTATGAAGGGAGTATAAAATACAATTTGAATTCTTATTAATATCCTATATACACTCGTAAAATTAAGTATGTAAAATGAAATGTAAATATCACTTTACCTCTTTTTATGTTTAACATATGGCTATAACCGCGGTGATGTATACTAACACAACAGCACTGAGATCGCAAGCTTTTGAATGCAAATCACTGCTGATGGCCAGCTACTGTAGGTGCAGACACAGTTATGTGGTTCTGGTTGATTAAAGATGATAGATAATGAATAGCAGTGCAAGACTCTCAGTTTGTGATACTCTTTGTACAAATGAAAAACAAAATGAAACGAATACGTTTATAGAACATTCTACTGACAACCGTGTGAGATGTCAGATGTGAGTTTGCTCAGAACATTATGAGAACTTTTACATAACGTTAGTGAGAGTTGTGGAAATGTTCCCAGACCAGAAGCTTGCCGGTTCAAGCCCTAATACCACCAATCTACCACTATTCAGCATCTGAACAAGTTCCTTAACCTGCTCAAAAATGTTGTTCTGTTGTAATCGTAACATGCGTTGGATAAAGGCGTCTACCAAATGCTGAGAATGGAATGCAAATGTTGTGGATGATTTACTAAAATACAGACAAGTTACATATTCTTCAGATCCATAGAAAGAAATAGATCTGGAAACCGAATCTGTTATAAATAAGATGCCTTAGAGATCTAGTACAGCTAAGTTGTGCTTGCCTGGGGATCGAGAGACACTTTTAGATGTGTAAGAAATAAAGGCCAACAGCGTTCCCTATTGCTTAAAGCAGGTTGAGGTGCCTGCATCAGGGTGGGGAACTAAAATCTGTTTTGTCAGGGGGTGGTGGAGTAAAAATGATGGATGAAAAAATATATTTATTTATATAATCATTGTAGGCCAAATGCATGAGCTTTATGTTTGTTTGACTCTATGTAACCTCCCTTTCAAGCACAAAACAAATTGTAGTTCTTTCTCAAGAATAATTTCAAACTTCCCATAAAGCTAGCAATCTAACACCAGTAATGATGCTTCGTTTCAACCTCTCTCTCTCTTTTTATTTGAACCCTGCTCTCCAGCTCACGCTTCGTCTTTGTTGAATTCTATCTATTTTGTTTAGACAGAATGATAAAGTACCCTAGCATATGGTTTCTATTCTGAGAAATAGGCAGTCGTGCGGGGTGAGCACACACTCCCGCAAACTGATTTAAATGATTGACAGAGACACCTGGAGTGGAAAATTCTATATTAATAATAAAAAAAGCAGGTGTTGCGAAGAATTTAAAATAATGAGAAAATATTTAAAGCACCAGAATAGTAATTAGACTTCATTTGCATATAATCTTAATCAGTGTAGATTGTCTTTGGTGTCAGAACTGAAAAGTTTATTACTGGCTGGAGCGAGATGGAAACTTGATCAGAATTACAGAACCTTTTATTATATAATAATTCATATTAGATCAAGGTGTGATTCCCCATCTGAACTAAAGAACTATAATCCCATAATGATTTAAATTGTGGACACTTTCAGGCTGACCTGTCTAATGTAGTTGCTGGTCCAAACTGGTCTTTTCTTTTTTGGCTGGCTTAGTGGTTCTTAATGTCTCACTTGCAAAGAAGTCCCGGGTTTGATTCCTAGGTTATGCAATTCAGAGCCTTTAGTGGTGCCACACTACATTGTGTTAGAAATGTCACTACTGTATATAGTACAACACAACTTTTCTTATGTTAGCCGGTATGCTAGTGGGTGCTAGTGTCTCACCACATTTATTTGAAAAGTCTGAGGCTAACTGTGTTAGCTTAGTAAGTGTATTCAGGTAAGCGGTAGGCAGCACACAAGGTTTTCAGACCAACTCGGCACTAGGTCAATGCCCAGTTCCAGAGGTACTCAAGCCGTATGGCCAAGTCTAGCCTTCTGGGGATAAACTAAAATAATTAATTAATAAATAAGGTTGTTTTTTGCTGGAAGTTTGGATTCTTTCACAAGTGTAAGTTGATTTGGATAAAAGCATCAGTCAAATCTAAAACGGTGAAGAAATTATACAAACAAATCAAATGACAGTTCTAATTATTGCATGATATGATCCTCACTCGCAGCAATAATGATTTATTGAGAAATAAAAATGTTAAATTCTTGATTGCAAATTATTTACAGTCAAGCGCCAGTCTGTATGTGTTTATGTAATCAATTAACATCACTGCACATTCACCCAAGTGATGCTCTGCTCAGGTTTAAATTGGATTTTTATTTTATGCTAAAAGCATCTGCTTATTGGCTTTTGGCTTTCTCTAGAGTAAAAGAAATACATGTTTAGTAGGGTTCATTACTTTGACCGGTCAATAACATTTCATTGCATTATGAGCGTGTTTTGTATCATTTTCCAGCCTCAAGATCCTGTGAGCGTTGATTAGATCTGAACATTTAAAGCGCTTTAGTAAAATCCAGTCCTGTCTTTGCCTTGGGCATTCACGTTATCCGTGTAGAAAAGTGATTCCATTTTAATGGCACAAGGTGTTTTGGATCATAAGCAGCATCTTCTTTGTTTTCACACTTTTCTTACTTCACTACTCCTCCCTTGAACTTTATCCTCAATGGCTTTTGCTTTACTTGATGGTACTAAAGCTCGAATGACCTTTAAATAACAACAAAAATATTTTTTAAATAATATGTGTGATTAAACATAGCAGTTGTATACTTGTAGAAGTGTGCAAATACAGAACATGGGTTCATTTATTCCCCCCAGAAGAGGCATTTTCATTTGTGTGTGTGTGTGTGTTTGCCAATATGCAAATGTAATACAAATTCATATATAAAATATAAGGCCATATTAAAGCTTTAAATATTAATGTATTTGTGTAGAGATATGAACGCTTGTGCATTTCTTACATAACATTATGATCACTTTCCTAAAACTGTGTTGGTCCACTTTTAGCATCCCTAAACACAACTAACTGTGTCTTTTTATAAAAACCAGCAATAACTCATCTGTTGGATCGGACCACACAACAGCAGTCTCTCTCCACATCGATAAATGAGCCTGGCGTACTCATGAACCTTTTTCTGGCTTACCACTGTTCCTTTCTTGGACCACGTTTGATAGATACTGATCACTTTACTGATTGGGTACACCCAGGGCTGCACGGTTCGAGATGCCTGAACCATTCGTCAAGTCATCACAATTTGGCTCTTGTCAAATGTGATAATATTTTTGTGATTGTCCATTTTCTAACCAGCTTTGATGTTAAAAATGTTTATTTGCTGCCTTATATATCAAACCCTCTATCATGTAGCCTAGTGGGTAGAGAACCTTTGGGCTGGGAACCCAAAGGTTGAGGGTTCAAATCCAGGCTCTGCTACACTCCACTACACTGTTGGGTCCTTGAGCAAGACCCTTAACCCTGTCTGCTCCA
>JAOUQU010000012.1:2402045-2415241 GCA_028566735.1 Ammoglanis amapaensis | reverse complement strand
TATATGTACAGTATTTATTCAAATGTAATATGTATTTATAACAGGAATAAGCTCACCTTGGTTTTCTAATAACTGAGAAATTCTCAGACACAATATGCTTCAAAAAATTGAAGCAAAAAAAGAAAATCTGCCACAGAAACACAAATAACAACATTGCTTTTATCAACGACCTTTTATAGAATTCTATATATGTATTTGATTAACGTTTAAACTCACTTCCTCTCCTTTAGAGAGACGATCAGGCAGCATGTGACTGTAAAATAAAATAAAAAAGCATTTATAGCAAAAAGAGTCCAACAGAACAGGGCTTGAAAGCAGTATGATAAACAACATAATAGTATATAAGTCACCCGGGCCCCAAAACAGTAATTCAGAAATACTAGCAGCACTCCAAAAACTCAACTCTAAGTGCAGCTGAAAATTTAAAGGAGAACAAAAATCGATACACAGACTGACCATGGAGACTGATTTTAAGAGCATCTGATTCCTCTAAATGCCAGGCTAGACAAAGTTGACCATCAGCCCAATAATGGATTGTCTGCTCCATTGGCACTAATCGGCTCTTGTCAGGAGCGATTCATTGTTACACCAGAAACAATAGCATCACAGAAGAGCATTTTTCTATATACTGAGAACTACATTCAGGTGCAGATCCATTTTGACTACTGTGCTTTTACACACAGCAGAAGAAATCCTCCTCATTTAACCCAATCCGTGCAATAAAACACACATTTGCATACACTAGGGGGCAGCAGTGAGCATACATGCCGTCGTGGAACGGCATCATTCTGATCACAAACCCAGTTCTCTAACAAGGTTTTTATTGATTTCTATTGAAGGGCAGAAGTGGCCTGGTGGTGACAACTGCAGTGCCCTTGAGGTAGGCGCCAAATCTTGAACTGCTCCCCAAGCACCGTACCTAGGGCTGCCCATCGCACCAGGCAGGTGTGCTCACTACTGCCCCTTAGTGCGAGTAAATGTGTGTAAATAACGTGAAAAAGCTAACCTAAATTCTACAAAATCTAGCCCCCTTAGCAACAGCTGCCAATGACATCTGAAATATGTGTGTGAACAAACATTTTCACTTCAGCGTGCTGATTTTGCTTTACATTATGGTTCATTTTGAAAAGCGGTTCAAACTAGGTTTAAGGTCAAAGCTCTGTAATGTCAAATTTTTGTATTTATAGATTATAGAAATTATAGAGCCAGTAATCTTCCCAAGAATAATAAAGTGCATGAGGTAAGTTTGGGTGGCTTGTATTTTCAAACTCCAAGTGTAGTAATGCTTAGTAATAATTGCTTCAGGTGTACGTGTTGTTAGAAGCATAAAAAGCATGAGTAAAGGCTCTTACCCAAAAAGAAACCAGTCATAAGCAATAGTCAGGTACAAAATCTCAGCTGGCTCCAGACTTGCATGAACAGCACCATCCTACATGGAAATCACATGGCTAAGTAGTACATTGACATGCCAAAACAAAAGTCGGAAAATGTGTTTCAGATAACTAAGCTAGATGTAAGCATCTCTGAAAATCACTAAGGTGCTCTGTCTGCGATCAGTCAGTCAAACTCACCAAACGAATGACTGTATGCCATCATTTTAATCCTAGTGATGAGGTGAATGTGAAAATTATTGCACTGCAGTGAATCACATGAGCCCAAGCTAACTACACTCCACCATCTAAAGACAATGTAGATGGTACACACCTCTAAAATATGTTAAGTTTTATCTGACCAAGATAGAAGACAAAGATGGAGAGAAAGATGGATTCTATACCAAAATAGGCAGCCTAAACCAAGTTGAGCAAGTGCTCAGCACCTCTGGAAATTCCTTCAGGACTGAAAAAGCCTTCCAGATCGCTCCTCAAAACGTCGAATTAAAAAATGTACAAAGCAAAACGTGGCTACTTTAAATAACTTAAAATGTAAAACAAATTGTGGTTTAACCATTTTTTGTTTACTATATAATTTCAGATGTTTCATTTTTCATGTTTTCAGTGTAAATCTATGTTTTAAAAAATGGTCAAGAAAGGTAATTGAACGATAAGGTAATTGATGCTGTATCTTTTGACTCCTAAGTAAAACATTGTTTCTAGATGTAATGTTTACTGAGAAAGAACTTCAGTAAATTACTCAAAGATGATGTTACTAAAAACTAAATGCTAAAAAAGTAAATGAAAACAGACTACAGGACGTCCACTAATGAAGAAAAGCACAAACGAAACTGAGAGAAACAAAAATGTGATACTTACAGCCCACAGTGAGAGTCTAATAAGCGAGACAAAGAGAGGAGTTCTGTCCCATCCTGATATACAGTGCACAAGAAGACCGCTTTCATCTGTATAACACACACAAACACACCACACATTCCGTATCACACATGGTACGATCTTTTTTTTAAATTACATTAAATAATATTACATTGAGAGTCGAAACTGGATCTTTTGCCAATGACAGTTTAAGAAAAACATGACACAGTTCTGCTTCATATCCTCCAGTTTCACAGATAATACACAGAAATGTTTGAAGTAATCACACAGCAACCCTTTATTGTGTGTTACAATAGAGCCATTTACTGCAGTCAAACAAAAAATACCAACCAACAGTTGTCATTGTAACCTTTATTTTAACTGAGTAAAAGAACAAACCCAGTTCAGTAAAATCAATAAGCGACAGAATTTCCAAGTAAATCAATATTTACTAACATCATGAACAAAGACACAATGAAAGTAGAGAGGAAATGGTTAACACTATAAAACATGGTAAAATGGATGACTGTTATTGATGTGCCTGAAGATTAAATTACCGTTACAAACTGGTGTGATAAAGTCGCTGTACAAAGTCGAATAAAGGTGCCGTTATGAAGTGACATTACTGTTAAAAATATGAGGGCGCAAAAACTGTGTTAAACCAAGAAGACACCAGGGTGAAGAAGATAAAGAATGAAGTAAAAATACCATCACTGTTAATGATGTGAAGTAGCAGCTTCAGGTAATTTTGGGTCTGTTGCACCAGGTCCCATGACTGATAAAAACAAAACAAAAGTGGATTGACAATAATTTCTTTAATTTGCACAGTTTTGATAAAATAAAAATAACGAGACATTTTCAACATCACATCATGCATCAGACATGTTTATATTGTGAAATTTCAGTTAAGCTTTAGTGGAATATAATAATCCCTAATGTAATTATACATCATACCACATAATTCTACGTCTTAGAGCTCATGACTTTATGTCATCCTTTATGAATACAAGTCGTTTTATTTCATTGCAAGTACATAGAACAACATCTACCGACCAGTTCAGGATAAAAACTCAAAACTTCACCTTGTGCTGAGAGAGGATTTGACAAGCCAGGCAGATATAAGACCAGAATCCTATTCATAAAGCCTGTCACAAGCAATAATAATTGCCTTCACTGTCCGTTGTATAGCAGCAAGAGTTTCAATTATGAGGAGATGACTTTTACTTTTTATGTTTCAGAAACCTGTGGTGTCCCAGCAGGCTTGTCACTCTAGAAGCAAAAGAATTGCCGAGAAGGGGTGACAACCAATCAGATTTAAAATGTAGCCCATCCTACCATGCCAGGATTACTGTAACTTGTTTAGAAAGGTTTTAAATATAACACACACACACACACACACACATATATATATTCAAGGATCAATGTAAGTGATCGTTGAGTCTCAGCGGATGGGGTAAGGATGTCTCACTGTGGTGCTGGGTCTGACTCCCAGTCAGAAAGTCTTACATTTAAGTAAGCTGCTGCTCTCAGGTATCTCTGACAAATATAGGGTGTATCATAGTTAGCCTTATTAAAATGTGTTTCATTACAATAAATTACAGCGACAGTTTAGAGTTGTGTGTAGCGCTTTGGGCTTTCAATCAATCGAATGTAGGTTCCAATCAAGGATTTGTTACACCGCTGCTGTAAGGTATTTGAGCAAGACCGATTCTATTCGATTAGATTCCACGTTTATATTATACTACACTTAATTTGTTAGCAAAGCTTGCAGGAGAAAGAGCCAAATCCACAATTGAAGATATTTTAACACTTCTGAGCCATCAAAACTACTTGTGGTTTTAAATTATTCCAGCAGATGGCACCAACAGATATGTTGTGTTGTAAGCAATCGACGATGTGTTTATAAAGGGGTAATAAATGTGTGTTTACCTGATATGCACTCCAGTTAATGTTCATGTTCTTGGTAAAGCACGCTGGGATTGTCAAAGGAGCATCCACAAAGTCCTGAAGACAAGATTTCAAACAAACTGCTGCAGATAAAATACTTGTGTACTAATAATTAATGTTTTAACTCATTACAAATGCAAGAATTGAATCCACAGATCTGCACGTACATCATATTTAATATCTTGTAGTATTGCCAACAATTCTGTGTGGTTTGTTTAAGCCACTATGATAACGATGACCAAACTATACCTGATTCCAGTTGAAGACTAGTCCTTCTGCTGTGTAGTCTCGATCTTTATAGTCTTTAAAGAACTCACACCCTGTAAATAAACAAAGCATTAATTCTGTGCTATTCTTCGCAACATGGGCTCATATCATATACTTCACAAATCATTCAACAAAATACTCAAATGAGTATGAATACATGTTAATTTAGATCAGTAAGATTGTACCTGGGTAAGGCACAGAGAGCAAAGTGAAATCTGCATAGCGTTGGGCTTTGTCCACTTTCTCAGAAGAAGTGACGCTGGGAGCCAGAAAAGAACAAGAATAAAGACAGGACTGATAATAGAGTAGATATATGAATACATCCTGTAGGTAAAAAAGACTCTCCGTGCAGACATGCTACAGTAAAACATTGACATAAGAGTTGAATTTGTTCTGTGACCAAACGTATAAATTAATTTGCTCGTGAATCAAATCGAATTTACACATTAAAGTGAATTTAAACGATATTAATCTGTTCCAGCCAACCTAAAACTACACTGATGTTACTATTTTAATTTTAATTTTTTTTTTTATAAATAAGAATGTATCGTATAACAAATAATACATAATAAATAGATTTTTATTTACCTTGAAGCTCAAACAAAGATGCTAGCAGAGACTTTCAATTCAAGCTCCATCACTCAACTTACTCGCTACACACTCAATGCTACAATACACACTATGCTACACTTTATTACTAAACATAAATACTACTTTTTAAAATTGTATTGCTTCACATCTTATTCTTCTACACTGACTTCACTGCACAGCATGATAAGCACTTAAACTGAAAGCTTACGGTGGCTTGCTCGTTCACATCACAAAGCAAAAACAACAATCAACAGCTCCTATCTCAGGAAACTCGTAAGTTTATGCACTTGTAAGTCAAGGTCTCACTGTATTTGCTTTCTGGATGCTGGAATTGTTTGACTAATAAAAAAAGTCGCCCAAAGGCCACCCAAATGTTCTTAAAATACGTACTTCAAACCAAACTTGACCTTCTTATTTTCCACCATGAGATCACAGATGTAGCGCACGGACAGATACTTCAGTAGCTTGATGTCTGAACCCCTCACCTTATCAAACAGCTGAGAATCTCCGTTTCTACACCGAAACATAAAGCACAACAGCAGATAATCACCCACATCAATAAACATCCACAGCAATAATTTAATGTTGAAGTAGCACACCAGTAAATCAGCCAGCCCATGACTAAAATTGGGGATACGAATTCAAGTGGTGCTACCAGCTGGCAATTCACCCATTCAACCATTGATAAACAGGTTTGAACCAAGAAGGGTTCATGGCACTTCATGTACAAAATGTGCCGAATTATACGAGCGGTCAAGATATGGCAACCCCAGAATGTGCAAGGAAAAAATGATTGAAATAAATCGGTACTGAACAGCAGGAAACAACTGATCAAAATAAACCTGAGTCACAGTGGAAGTCATTCAGTCAAGTGTTTAAACGGTCATCCAAAATATTCCACTCAACACCAATAACCATAACAATAATGCTATACATAACATATTATACATGAATACAGTTTACATTTACTGTATCTTTTACATTTGATAATATAATATGTTTATTTAAAAGACTTATACCGGACTACAGCATCATCATCTAGTACTTCTTCTGATTCTGCCCATGTGTCATCAGAACCCCCTAAAAGGAAACACAAAACAAAGAGATGAAAGCTCCACGTCATCATAAACCTTGTGACTAGTTTCACTTCTCTGTTCCAGAGCTCTCGTCCCACAATGTGATCACATGGTTTCCTTTTGCTCTTTAATATTATGAATTAATCAGTACAATCTATAACTGATGAATGATGTTTCAACTGCACCAGTTTCCATGCCCTTTCTGTTGGTGCCCTCCAATTTACCCTGGCTGGAAACCTTTTTTTTGTTCTTATGGTGTAATTGACAAATCTACTTTCTCTTTCTAAGAATAACCTTTATACATTGAAGTAGATTATATTAGATAAAAAAAATTATTCAACTAAGCTAATAATTTCTCATCCTTTTTACACTGGATGCACCTCTGTATT
The DNA here is from genome assembly GCA_028566735.1 of Ammoglanis amapaensis. Taxonomy (NCBI): domain Eukaryota; kingdom Metazoa; phylum Chordata; class Actinopteri; order Siluriformes; family Trichomycteridae; genus Ammoglanis; species Ammoglanis amapaensis. The sequence goes on along the minus strand of JAOUQU010000012.1, from coordinate 2,408,725 downwards.
TATCTGGACTTGGGATCAACAATACAGCTTTGGTTTATTCGTCCTAGTGTCTAGGGACATGCAATAATGTATAATAATGTAAAATATTCAACTGACATGGAGACATGGAGAGAACATGCAAACTCCACACAGAAAGTGCCACCATATAACTGACCATATTTCAAACCGATAAATGACATTACTACAAAAAAACAACATTACTACAACCAAGATCTAATACTCAGAGTGTGCTATGCTGGATCATATAAAGTCATATTTCATATTATTTCATCATATTATTTTCACACATCAAAACTTATCCCAGCTATTTTTGGAAATTAGGAGAAAGTGTTTTATCATCTAACCACAACCTCGTCATCTGTCTGTGAGGGCAACCAAGTTGTTTCAGTAGAGCTTGGAGCATAACGTTCTTTCTTATTGGCAGCTTCCATGACGATTAAAAGCATGTTTGTCCTAATAACAGCTTTTCTATATTTTTGATCATATCCACCATTCAAACCCAAACCTGTTCCTTTGACAATGATCATGTACAGTAAGATCAAGTGCAGCAATAAATCGTAAAGTACTGAGTAGGTGGACCAGTACCAGAGAAGATGTAGTTGTAACCGGTGCGTCCGTACAGTTCTCCCCAACCAGCCAGTGTAGACGATCGACACACATGCTACAAAAAAGCACAGAACAAATATTACCAAACAAGTACCAATTTGATGACTTGAAAGAAAGAACCACCCAGCAAAAATGGAAATGTTTCTCAACAGACTTTGTACAGTAACTGTTTCCAGGTCAACTGTTTTGATCAAATACACTCGATCATGTAAGACGGCTACAACAAACACACACAAATTAACAGTTCAGAGCTTGTGGACTCTTTCCTTGGATCCTAACAATAAAAACACAATTCAAAAGAAAACAGAAATTATTAACATGTTTTAAAATCATCTGTTCTGATGTGAAAATAATTTTCATACATTTTAATGAATATTATGTATTATTAGCAAGTAACTGTGTAGTTCGTTGGTACGTCTATATTTTCATTATCATAGATTGTAATGAATATAGTTCATTATAAGTGAGTACCTGTGTGGTTAAAAGTTTGGTAATATTTGTCGTGCTTTGTTGAAGCACGTGTGTCGATCATCTATGTAATGATTGGCTCAGACATCATTTAGCTGACAACGAGATAATAGGTGTCCTAGATATACATTTATGTTCCTATTAATGTAAACCAGAGGAACAAATTGTTACATCAGTATTTTAGCAATTATTTCTTTATTACGCTTTTAACGGCGTGTTTTACCATCATAAAATCACACAAGTTTAGTCGATATAGAAGTTACATCAAACATACTCATAGACAATTAGGTATCTTCAATTTGCCTAGAAACCAGAACACCTGAAGTACAGACACGCAAACACTAAACATGCTAACGGCAAACAGAAAGCCACTGGGTCTGCCAAAGAATCAAACCCAGAACTTCTTGCTGTGAGGTGACAGGGCAAACCACTAAGCCAGTGTGGGATAAAATGTACTTATGATTAGTCCTAACGAGCTTGTGTTATTGATCCCCTTGGGGAAATTAACTTGTTATGGCAGTAAGAATAAAACCGTAACTAAAAGAAAGTCAACATACAGTAATATATACATTAAAGTGATAAAATATTGCAACAGATTGCACTGTATTGCAGTTTTCAATAAAAAGTACATTGAGTTTAATGAGAGACATATCTCATGATGTTATAAGTCCGAATGGCTACAGGAATGAGAGCCCTGCGGTAACATTCATTCTCACACACTGAGTGGAGGAGTCTTGTGCTGAAGAAGCTCATTAGGACAAATGTTACCAATGCATAGAAAAGCTTCGGTTCCATTGCAAGATAAACAATGATACACATGTTCAGCTACACAAAGTGTATTATTGGTCATATAAATGAGGCAAGAAGATCATTGACTGGCCAAACAGAGTTATCACCAGAGTACGATGAAACAAGCAGCTTATCTACAGTTAAAAAAAACTCCAGGGTTAAATAATATAACCATAGCAATGACTATAAACATGCAAAGCATTTAAAACATATATACTAATTATATTTAAGAAACGTTGTTATTTAGAACGGGGGACACTAAAATGTTTCATAATTATATAACTCAAAAAGACAACAAAAGCTGTGACGTTACCTTAGTACCATTATTTCACATTAATTGAAATCTGAAATCTTTATTACAACATTTTTATACACTATACAGATATTCATGACAACATACGTTTGAACAGGTCAGTTCTGCTTTTCTTTTCATGAATAATGGGACAGAAATTGCGCTGCTGAGCGCCAAATATATATAATAAGACCCGACTAGTGCAGAGTATTTAGTTGTAACGGTTGGTGATTGTGGATTTAAGTGTCTGTTTAATTATTTATTTATTCAACATTTAAACATTTTTAACTACAAGGCATTTAGCTAAATGGCATAAATGTACATGAATGAATGGTACATCTCATTGGAAGAGTCAGATACCTTGCCGTTGTAGAGGATAACTGGACAGACAAATCTCCCTCTGCAACGGGCCATTTTACTGCGGTTTACAAGATCCTGCAGCCGATTGATCTGCACGGTACTCTCAAAACTAAACAGAGAACAAGAATAAGTTCACACATTGCTCATCACAAATATTAATACAATAGCAGTCAAAATTAATGAATATGAAAACCTGCATTAGATGTGTTTAAACTAAGTTTAAATCACTGAGAAGGATGACTTGACTACCTGGGTTGACTTGACACAAAACAGCATCATTGCCTCAGTGCTGTCGTTTTCCTTTTATAATTCGGCGCACCGTGAGGTAATTCACCACATTAACATAAATGGCAACAAGGAAGAAACTGTGTTGATTTAGCTGATCGATATTGGACAATGTATACTTTTAAACGCTTGGAAGGGAAATGTTTTCATCAGCATGTCTATGCTCAAAGTTAAAGAACCTTGAGTAATTTTTTTCTGTTTGTCAAACCACTTGAATGAACACCAAAGCAAAACAGGACAAGGACGAAAGCTGCTGATAATGGCTGTTTGAAGTCTGTGTACACACTAGTTACATATTAATAGCGAGATCCTGAGGCAGTAGTTGTGTTACCTTTCCTTATTGGGCTCAGTGCATTCATATTCCAGGTAGACGATGTGACGTGGATAATGGCCACACACTTCTCCACTGTTGTTCTGGATTACACTGTACTTGTAGTCACGACCAAACAGTTCCAGGCAACACTTCTCTATTCTCTCCACCTGAAGCAATGTGAGGCATGTAAAATAGCACACATGGCAGCATCACTTCTCTATTCAAAATTTAAATACAAATACATGAGAGCAAGGAAGTGCATTTCAATAGAACGAAAGGTGTTTGATCAGTTCTAACTCTAATAACTTTAAAGTTGAACTAGTAATAGTTATAGTGATGTTAAAACGTAAGTTAATCATAACTTATAACTAAAATAGAATTAGAAGACCATGCCAATTTTTTAGACTTGGTTCACTAGTTAAATATATTGTATTTCAATTACATCTACTGCTATTAGAATTCAGAATACTCCTCATTTAAACCGTTTGTGAAGTGACAAACATTTACATACACTAGTAAACACACACTTGGCCGGTGCGGTGAGCAGTCCCAGCCAGTTAGTGATTCGTTGCCTTGTTTAAGTGCATTTCAGTCCACCTTGACCTCTTGACTCACAGAATCAAACCGGCAACCTTCTGATCACAATCCCAGCTGCCTCCATTACACTAAATTGTTATTATACTAATTATTGACATTCAAACATTATACTTATTATTATACTAAATTGCTGTTACTTCTAAGAAAAGTTCATCCTTTGCATTTAACCAAACCGTGCAGTGAAACACACATTTTCACACATTAGGGGGCAGCAGTGAGCACACATGACCAGAGCGGTCACAGCACCCGGGAAGCACTTAAATGGCTAGTGTGACTCGTTCATGGGCATTTCAAGTGGGCATCTGTCGACTCACGGAATCGAACCAACAACCTTCCGACTTGGTTGTATAAACAGTAACACAACATGTTACTGTGTGTGTATATGTACAGCTATACAACTGTCACTGAATATTGTATAACACACAATAATACACACAGATTGTAATTAGTTTGTTTACCTAGATTGTACAAGAGAGACACCTTGTTTACTCACAAACTCGGCCAATAAACCTGATTGTTGTTTACTCTTATGTTGATCACGTGATTCTTACTGGCCCCAGCAAAACAGTGGTGACTGATAGGATCAAGTGAGTGAGTAGGTGATCTAAATGGCTTCTTACCCGTGGTGTAACCTCTCTGGCTCTGTACTGCGTCTTCGAAAACAGCTCGATGAGATCCGCGATCTCGTCGCTTTTGCGCGCACTGGATCCCGAAGCGCTCAGACTCTCCATGATCGCGCCACCACGACCAGCCTGGTGCTCGATGCGAACTCGGCCTCCTTCAAACAGCGCCGCTCCGTGAGCCCGAGAGCCACCGCCAGGCCATGCCTTACCGGCCAGCTTCTTCCTCACCGCCCGCTTCAGGGGGCCGGAGCCGGGGAACTCACGCCGTGAGTTCAGGGTACCGCTGATCTGAACCTGCTCTGCGCTACGGGTGCGTTAACTAGCTCTATAAAAGCCAGTTAACCTGCGTTTCTCACCGGTTCTTAGTAAAACACCAAACCGTAATGCTAACAGCTGAAGAGTTAATATTGTACACGAGCGAAAATATTTAAACTAACAAGTGTCTACATGCACAGGAAAAAAGAACAACTTTACCAAAACACCGGGGTTCTCTCCCACTATACGCTTTCATAGTTTCTAAACCGGAACGTACACAAATCCAGCAGTCACAGCGAACGCACACCCAGAAATCCCGCATTGAGAAGCACACTTCCTTTAGGAAATCCTCAGGACTCCCTCGGCCTACAAACACTGCTCAATGTCACGTCTTCATTTTACAAGGAAAATATAACGAATAAAGTCCATTCAGGCCATGTTACGGTGGTTTTGTCGTCCTTATGGAGAAAATGTCGATTATTAAAGTAATACTGCGCTCTCCATTAAAACAAGCGACCACAGCCGTGAGCTAGAAAGGCAGCGAGTAGTAAACAGGAAACTGAAGCCACCACGTGATCAGAGCTTCAATGTACTGACGTCAAGATGTCACTGAAGTCCCACTGTGACGTATTATCCGAAGTATAATGACGCTGACTGTGACTGACTTGAGGAGAACATTCTGCTATTTATCCTACAAACTCAAAATATAAACTCCAGTAAACTCCATTGTGTTAAGCTTTTTCCATTAAAAATGTCGAGGCAGTGCAAAACACCAGTGACTGATAGAATCAAGTGTGTCAGTACATGATCTAAATAGGTTCCTTCCTGTTCTGTAACCTCTTTCTTTCTAATACGTCTTTGAAAACAGCTTGATCTGTTTTCGCTTCCTGGAGTTCGAACCGGCACTGCGAAATCTGTGGAATCAACATCTCCAATTAATCTGGTGGAATGTTTTTGGACTGTAAAAGAAAATAGGTTCTTTCACGGTGGCTGAGTGGTTAGCACTGTCGTCTCACAGCAAGAAGTCCCGGGTTCGATCCCCGGGTCGGGCTGGGGCCTTTCTGTGCGGAGTTTGCATAGGTTTTCTCCGGGTACTCCGGTTTCCTCCCACAGTCCTAAAACATGCACTAGGTTGACCAGTAGTCATACACAAGATCCCTGTAGAGATACAGGGTTGGTTTACAAGACCGTAAACCGTAAAATGTAATTGACGAGATACTCTGGGGATCGGTAACGGTCCACAGACTAACCCAGGGTAAAATAGATAGAAAAGTAAAGAGGTGTACACTAGATAGAAAGAACCTGGTGACTGAAGCTCGAACATTTTGTTCGATTAAGGCTTTGCCACACAGATCCACACAGTTACTAACATCTGTCACTTGTTTTTTGTCCTGAAAATGCAGTGAAGTTAAAGTTTATATGGATCTAGGTGTTCCCTAACAATATCCAATCTATTAAGGTTGCAAAATGTACAGATACACTTCCACTGAGTTCTAAACAACTTGTCTTTTACTTTTTTGCAGAGACCATTCTAAAAATAAAAAATCACATAATAAGTAAGAAGTAACATTTGTTTATTCAAATTGTGTTGATTGCCATCATTTAGTTAAACTTCTACCATCTTCACACTTTTGTAAATAGGCTCTGATACTAGACCTACATTAGAAACTAATCAAAACAGATCATTTACATTTTTACATGTTTACTCTCTATCATGAAATCGTTTTAGTATTGCTCTAAAAGCAACTGCAATTCACCACAGAACGTTTATTTGGCTACCTTGACAAAGGTAAATAGTCCAGTAAAATCAATAGGCAATTATAGTCCTGCTTAAAAGACTTATAGGCTCTCTGGTTGATCACCCAAACCACTACCCATTTGGAATCATCAAACGATACTCTTATAATAAGTTATTTGTATAAATGTGCTGCCGTTTTGATCTAACAGCTGACTGCAATGACAATAAGACATGGATGTCATTCATATTAATCAATGTCTCAAATGTTGGGTGGTCTCTCTATCACACACACACACACACACACACACACACACACACACACACACACACACACACACACACACACACACACAC
>JAOUQU010000012.1:2379125-2391781 GCA_028566735.1 Ammoglanis amapaensis | reverse complement strand
ATAAATGATCCCATATTTTAGATCCTTTCCCACATGGAATAAATTCGTCATGTTTTCTTCTTGTGGTGTTTAATGGCGGTTGGCAATAAGGGTGTGCATTACCGCCACCTACTAGTATGGAGTGTCACGACTTCCTTTGTGACGCCGTTCAAATTAAAAGTCCCAGAAGTCCTTTGTCGAAACGCAGCTTTTTTTTCCCCTGCGACTAGTCGACTAATGGAATTTGGCCAACTAGTAATTTTTCCGGTCGACCAACGAATAATCGATTAATTGCGGCCAGCCCTAATAAAAAGTAAATATTAATTAGGTAAACAATAATAACAAGCACAGTTACACAGGTGTTTTACATCTGTGATACATTTCGCGGCAACTTTGAATGCTTAAAAGGGCCGAAGAGAAGGTGCCCAGACTGCACATGGACGAAAAGCATCAGCTCAAAACACGCAGAAATAATATTGAATAAGAGTTCAATTTATACAATATATGGACAAGTTGGTAAACTGTTCACCATTTTTGTTTGTGCTTACACTTAATCTTGTTTGAAAGCAACCAGTGGCAGTATATATTAACTCTAAAGTCCCGATACACACACTTGTCTGTCATACTTTTACACATTGGCAAATCACTCATTATATGGGCACTGATTAAGCTTCTTGTGTCTGTTGCTTATGAATGGCAATTCGTTACTTGAAATCGTCTGCTTACTCTATATATAATTTCCACAAAGGAAAGTTAGATTTTGTTTGTTTTTTTGTTTAGAAAATCTGTTGATTTGAGTGCCCTCTGTATATATGCTAGCTCGTTTGCCCTTTACAAGTGCTAAGTCAATGATGGTTAAAAACATACCAGAGAACTCCACAGTGATTTGAATGCTGAAGGTTAACACGGTAAAGGGAAAGAGTGCAGAAAACAAGCGGATGAGAAATGCAGTGTGTTCGAAGAAACCTCCGGCCGTACACATTTTACTCCTGAAAAATGCAAATGCGTCCAGATGTCAGGTCAGAGAACACGTCCAGTTGAGCCTCGACACATTCCTGGCAGCCCTGCAGGCCATGTATGTGTGTACTCTCTTGCCTCTAAAGAAGATAACAAAAGGAGAAACCTCTACAGCTTAATTACTAGATGGCAAATACATTTAGAGCTAAAACCAGACAACAGACTGCATGAAAAATGCATGCGTAACAGCTTTTGCCGGTACACACAGAAGCAGAAACATATCCAGCTGTTTATAAACTTGTTTAGGATTTTCGTGCACCAGTTCAGGACGCGTTCATGTACACACATTTTAAATAATGCACTATAAATATACAGGGGGAAAGTTCTTTTGTTTTGTCTTGGAAGAACCGCTATTGCTGGCACATATAAAAGCTAACCAGTAAATATTATCATGATCATTAGGGTTTTGTTTTCATGCGCACTTTTTGTAATGAAAGTTTAGCAAGCTTGTTCAATGTGTACATTGTACACGTGTACACGTATGATTAATAGCATTGTTTCCTCCTCAGCAGCCACTTCGTCTAACTTCTTCACTCCGAATGGACGGTGTAAGACCGATCAACTAAACTTTTTTATTATTTTTATGTATCTAGATCCGTGCATGCAGTCCTAGCATGCAGCTTGAACCTGCTTTATCTAGACAAACATTTTTGATCTGAATGTAATGTTTTTTTTATTGCTGAGTGTGACGAGAGGTCTGATTTTCCCTTGACTATGCATCTCCCTATTCCTACATTTTCCCTCTATTTAGAAATGGACAATGCATTTTTGTTATGTCTGTGTGATATAATTTCCCACTGACCACTCATATGCTGTCATAAGCCACACCGGCCCTTCGTGGATCTGGTTTGACACCCCTGCTTTAGTATCATTCGGAATTTGCTTTCAGCTCAGGAACATTTTTGTGCCGACTCCATAGCTACAGTTGAGCTCAAACGTTGATAGACTCTTGTTGGTTATTTCCATGTATTTTATGTGTATAATATGAACCAATTGGAACTAATGAATTAATGGGTTTAAAAGAGATAAAGACAGTATGGCTGTGTTGTGGAACGTAGTGAGCTATCTTGCTGCCTCATTGTCGAAGTCAAATGACAGAATTCTATTAAGCCCTCACTTTATAATGCAGTTTATTTACGCAATCACATTTCGCAGGTAGCATTATGCTATTTATCTCAAATAAACTTAAATAAAGCTCTTAAACTTCGTGGAGGGTTCAACATTTTCAACATTAACAAAAGTGTTTTAACTTTAGATTAGATAGTTTTAAGGTAGTCCATTGCCTTACTGAAAGAATGAGCACCCGTTATATGATTTACTAGGCAAGATAATATGGCATCTGGAAATCCGAACAATTGACCTCTCGAGAGTGAAAACTCACATGATTACATAAAATACCTTTATAGGTCCGTAGTTTCAGAAAAAAGGCCTATAAATTAATATTTTTAGTCTGCAAAGTCTTTGTTAGCGATGACGGCTTCGAGACATATTAAGTATGAAATGTTGAACTTGCAGTGTACTTCATTTTTTGGTCTGTTCTCAAATGTCTTTGCTTTAAAGTTTCACTAATCAATCGTTTATTTTAGATTTTTAATTCACAGAATGAGTAAAACGATGCAAGATGCATCTCCAAATGTAGCATCATGTTCTGCTTTGGCTTTATGTTTAGGATTGGTTTGTTGTTGTTGAAAGCATCCGTTTTCTCAGCAGATTAATCACAGTCCAATATTATGATACTTCCACCCAGGTTAATTACTGTGGCTACGGTGGCTAACCCTTCCTTCTACCCATAAGTCCAGATTAATTACTGTTTCAAATCCATTCTTTTGTCTGAGTACTTGTGTGGAACCATGAAATGTATTTTTGTGATTTCTTTACGGTCTGAGGCCCAGGGTAAAGTTAAATATCCATTCTTCCTGAAGATTCTTCCTTTTAGATTGATGTTGTTATTCAAATTCTGTGAAGACACTGGTCATACTGAAAGCCACTGTAACATGATTTTAATATGTTCATGGGGACATATTATGTCTCTTTTTAAAAAAGTTAGAATAGGTCATAAGGTGTGACGACCAGAGGGGGTGTGACCCAAGGCAGCAAGTCGGGTGTGAGGAACCCCATTCCTAACAGTAAATAGATGTGATGTAATAAAGGGCTCTTAATATAAGTTTTTAGTGTGTCAGTCATCTTTTATAATTATTATATTGCTCTTACAAGCACTTCTTGAAACAATAATGAAATAAACTGAAAAGAAAATGGCAAATTGGCATCAATAAAATGGTTTGGGGCAGTCAATCTACCATGCTTAATAGGATTTTGTAATTGAGACCTTTAGATGATTAGAACCCAGCTCTTAATGGTCGCCCGCATAGCAGAGAAGCCAGACTTGGGCACCTGGCCTAAATTATCCATAAACACATAGAGCAGGGAGGGACCAGGTGGTATCACTGTTCTCCACCATATGTTTCTCTTTCTTTTACATTTTTTTTAAATAAGGGAATGCACAAACCGTGGCCCATCTGTCGGTACCGTGGCTCGGTCAGGCCCAGTAGAACATCTAGCTATGTGGAGTTACAGGAGTCATAATCATTTAAATAATGGCAGATTATTTGCTGATGTAATCTCTCTTCGTGTCACTGCAGTTCTTTCTTGCTCTCATTGCCCTCTTAGATTGATTTTTGTGTGAGTAATCTGGTTTTCATTAAATTGGTCAGTGCCTCTCAGTGGGTCAGCTGAAAATGCTACTGCTATTATTAAACCAGCAGGCCAGACCGACAGGAAAGCACTGTCAGGCTTCAGTTCAGTAAATTAGGTTTGTGGGTTGGTGAGACACATCAAATAATGAGACACATGACTTAGAATGACAGTTTGATTACACATAAGTTATACTCAAGACCAGAATGCAGTCTATTTTTGTAGAACAATATTAGTCAGGCAGATCACCACTTCCCTTTGCTTTGTTTATTTCATGTAGATGCCCACGTCAGCCAGCAGGTGACGTGGGTTATTAAGGGTCCATTAACATAAACAGTTTGATTTCATTCTTTCTTTTGTTATGTTCACTATATGGAAATACTATAAAACCTGATTTCAATGGAGTATAAAGCTTATTTGTGGTGGTAGGTCTATATTGTTGTATTAGTTTGGTTTTGTCATGTTCTTTAGATATTTCCACCTTCTTTCTAACAGTAAGAACAGAAAGTTTGATTTTTTTTTACCAGAGCTTTCAGATGGACAATGAGATCCTAAAGATTTACCTCTCTCAATCATTTGATGTCCTGCCAAAACAAACATTAGGCTAGAGATTTTTCTAAAAGAGGTTTTTGATGATCTATCAAACTATAATATAAGGGAGCACTGCAGTAAAAATGGTAGTAATAATAAGCAAAAGCAAGTTTTTCTGGATGTTCTAACATTCTGGCAGGATATATTAGAATCTTTTAGAACTAAGTGACTGTGCAAAAACAGTCTTTAAAAATGACTGCAGCAGAAACATCCCTTCTACATTATTAAAAATCTTAAAGCATGCCGCATAGTACAAGTTCATATTAGATAGTTTGTCAAAAAAGAAAAAGGTTTTGACTAAACCATTAACATCTGATCAGTATGTGTCCCATTCAGTACATTTAGTAGAGCGGAGTGGAGGAATTGAATAAACACACCTAATTCCTTAAAATAACCCACCACGAATATTAGCCTGGCCAGATTCAACATGCTGTAGACTTTGTGCTGTAGAATTGTGTTGTGATTTGGTGGTTTTTATCCAACTGGGTGGGTTACATTTCAAATTGGCATGGTAAAATGCTCAAATGTATCTGCTTGTATTATGTTGGGAGGGTTTATTGCTTATTGGTGGAAGTCTGTTGCAATCTGGCAACCCTGTTGTTTCGCCAGATGCCTTTTGATGTCTAATAAAACAGCTGTTACATACTGACAGATATTGTAAATAGACATTATACATGTTGATTCAGTCTCATAGTAACCGTGACTAGTATGTGGTTAGTGAATTAATAAGTGAATTACAATATTATAGTTGCATAAGTTTAACTTGTTGTGACGTGGCCAAACTAAATGTTTTTTTATTTGTTTATTGTTGATCTGTATTTTGGCTTCCAGGTGGAGGAGTAAGATTTGCTACCGCACACCGGTGTTGTGAGTCTGAACTCCCCGGTTTGAATATTAATGTCACTGGTTAGCTGAGTTTGACATGGGAGTAGTTACATTACTCCGTAAAAACAGCGAAAACAGCGAAAACGCTGCCTGATGTCCTAAACAAAGACAGAAAAAGAACTACATACATCTGTATTTTCAGTTAAATACTATTATTTTCACCATCACTTCCTACTTCAGTATTTAATCAGACTGTACATGCTGGTCTTGGACTGAGATACGACAGGTCTCACAGCTGAAACTCCCACTGTTCAGAAGATAAATAGGGATCATGCTAGCAGGGTGAGAGCCTCAGGACATGGCTACGGTGTAATGGACTGTAAGTGGGAAAGAATATGATGAGGGAGGGATATATTGTGGTGCCTGTGAGAGTTTAAAAGCATTTACTGGAAATGGCAACAGACAATTTATAACCATTTAGAAATGACATTCCACAGAATATACTTTATCTAACTCACTTAAGACAGGAATAAAGAGATTGGATATCAGTAATCAAAGAGCAGTGAAGTTAGTATATGTGCTCGATAGAAAAGAAAGCAAACGAGAGAAAGAGTGTGAGGGCGGAAAGAGGAAAACTAAGTTCCATAAATATCGACTTGGCCAAGTTGTGGAAAGTGTGGTGGATTATATTGATATCACAAATATATTGAAAAGCTCAGGCTGAAATTTGAAAGCTTCCAATAAATAAAGAAACAAAAAGAACATAGGATGAACATTATTAGTTCGTGTAGAGATAAAAGCAATAATCCTACTCATAGAACTACACATATGCTACTAAAAATGTAATAAAAGCTTGAGAAACAGGATATGCAATTTTTTTTTTCAGCCTAATTCCTAATTCAAGTACGGGGTCGACTCTTGTGTGTGTGCCACACCTCAGATTTGACATAGTTTCAACACCAGATGCCAAAACAGGGGCTGCAAATTATTTAAGCAAACACTTTTGACAAACACTTGTCAGAGAACACAGTGTACAATTTACATAACTAAATGTAAATAAAACAGAAAAAGACCACAAATCATTCATAAAATATCATATAATAAAATGTGATAATGATTCTATGATGCATGTGCCTTTTTTATCTAACAGAATAATCTTTGCTAGAATGCATCACAGATCTATCAGTGGGTCTCAAGATCTGACACATATGGGTAAATAAGTGGTATCGTTGGGGTAATGCAGGGCACCAAATAGATGACAGTGGGTGAAACTGTATGTTTATTATTTGAATCCTTCCTTCTTCTTCTCTTGTAACTCCACACCAAGCCTGCCTCTACCCCCCAAAAAACCAAACCAACTTAACATCCCTTCATACTTACTTCTACTCTTGCTTTACAGATGTTTTGGGTTGCTCAGTAGCCAAACGTATTACTACCAAACGTTCTTTCTATTGATTGTATCTCTTAAATTCTTCTGTCTTTCAACAGATTGAGATCCGTGATACAAAGGATCCTCGTTTTGGAGTGCAGCGGTTCCACTGAGACGCCACCTCCTCTTTTTTCTTTCCTTCCTTCTTCATCCTTTGTACTATTCCGCTTGTCCTCTCAGGTCTGCGCCTCTGAGCTCAGTAATGAAGCTGCGAGCTCAGCTATTTGTAATATAAGACTGGCCTGGAGCACACCGAACAGAACAGAACCGATTCTTCATATACGCATCAGTTTAAAAAGAATTTCAAATCAACGTATAATTTAAAAAAAAACAGCTTTACAAAATGACAATGACAACTCTGGGAAAGTGATACAACAAATTATTATTACTATTATTACTATAATTATTATTACAAAATTATAGTAATAATTATGCCTGCAAAAGTGGTATTATTTTAAATTGACATTTGTTTAAAAATGGGGAATTATATCTAGCTTTAAAATATTTATATATAATGAGTTATTGCATATATATATGTGCTTGGGTGCTACTAAAGACACAAATGCATAAAAACAAATCAAGCCAAACTAATAAAAAGGAACATTTTGTACAGCACAAGATGTAATTTTGAAGACCGCCTTTTTCCTGGAAGATTTTGAATCCTTTCTTTGTACATGTGGTCACCAATAAGATTATTAGGAAATCAAAAAAGAAGCAGTTCATTTGTAAATAATATATTTCTATGGAGACAGGGTAGAGACAACACAATTATTGACCCTAACTATATTCTTACTCTACCTTAGAGTGGATTTATCCAGTTAAACATTATTATAGCTTGAGCAAAAACGACTTACCAGTTCTTTGAGTTTGATATTTTTAAAGAAAGCCTTTGTTAAAGTGAAACACCCTACAAGCTTTTGTTTTGGCATGGACGTCTGACAGCTTCATTTTTACCAATAAATGATTATTGCTCATCCTTCTTTTTTATTGACTAACAGTATGGGGATTCTCTCAAGTGATTAGCCAATTCAGAATTCTCCTTCCATTAAATAACTGGACATATAATCATTAGTTATAATCCAGCTTTTCATTGGTTGGTTGGTTTGTTTTCTCTATTTTGTCTCGAGGAAAAGCCCTGCATGCTGCATTTTACTCAGGCCCGACAAGTGGAGCACTGACCATTTTTACAAGATTTCAGCATCGCCAAGACCTCATGAGTCAAGCAGCAGTGAGAGCATCCAACTGCACAGCACAACAAAGCTGACCATGACGGGTCAATTTATAATCTCGAGGAGCATGTTCATTTTCAAATGAAAGATGAAGATACATTTCAGTGGTTGCTTTGACATTTTTATTGGCTAGGGTTTTGTCTCTGCGGTGAACTAATTCTTTACAATCCATCCAAGAAAAGGAATATTTGAATGACATAAAAGTCCTAAACTCTGCACTAGTCTACATTCATGTCGTCACCAATTCCATGTCTGGAAACATCTCACTACGGAGTATATTATGTTTGATGTTGGAAGACTACAACTGTTTTTAGCTTAATCATGTTGCATTACAGATTTGCGTTGATTTAAGTGTATAGAATGAAATGTTACGTGTTGTCTGTTTCAACACGAGCATATTCCAGGTAATAGCAGATCTACAGGAAACAGGACAACAATGAAAACAAATGAAAACGTAACAGTCTAAAGTGTCTTAGTGTTGAGCACAGATTTCTTTTTGATTATTTTGATTTTTGATGATGATGGTGGTGAACAATGCTGCCTTAAACATTGGATAAAATGTCCCGTGTGTATTGATTTGGTTTGAGATTTTGTGACCACAAGATCAAAGTATATGCGTTTTATAATTGTCATTAAACCATTTTGCAGTCTCTCCTTGGGTTAATATTATTCTAAAAACATATTAGAAAGAAACCTCTATTAAGCAAATGACAGTAAAACTAAATGAATTGTGTGTTCCAATGTAGCAAAAACACACAAAACTAAAGTGAATTGTTCACATTCTAAATTTTCAGTATGCATTTACTAAGCGATTAATGGTTATATATATATTTTTTTTCTGGTCAGTTTTCATATAAGCGAATATCATCCTTTTATCGTCTTTTTAAATAACGTTCACACATACTATTTCTGTGATCCTTGAACAAAGTCTTTGCTTGTGCAAAGTCTTTCCATGACAAGGAGGAATCATTGATCATTGACGCTGGAAGGAACTTCCTAAATCATTCATGGGACAAACACTGCACTAACCTGGAGGGCAGGTCTGGCTAGCACTGTGCTGTTTTGTGGTTGGACAATTTAAGTGACATTAAGCTGAGACAAGAAGCCAAATAATCATATATGTGAATTCCTCCATATGGTGCTTTATCCCAATCCCTTCCTGCATCAACAATCTCTTCGTCACTCAACATCAAAATACCACACTCACAGAGAGGTGGAGAATGAAAGGGTAGAGCAATTGATTGATGATCATTACAGAACCGAGACGGTTTTCCAACGAGGCTTACAAAACAGAAGCAATGTTCCTTTCCTGGACATGTCAAACAAACCCTGTGTGTCGAATCGCTCTCATATTCTATCTTTCATTATTATCCAAGTTCTTGAACTTCTAAATGCAAATTTATGTTTTTGGAGAATATATAAATACGCAACAATAATGGTGTTTTTGAGTTATGTTTACTTTTATGGTTATACTTCTTTTAAATGTTTTTTTTGGTGTTGTGAGAGATTCTACAGTCGAGTTTGGAAAGATCCTTGTCTTGGACAGTCTAGTCTTATATGTTCTACCCTTTTTTATTCAGACATTTAGGCCAAAGTAGAAAGATATTAAACATTTACCGCATTATCAAAAATTACAATTTGAAATATTAACCATGCCAACAAGTCAAACGGTAGCATTGATGATTTGGTAAACAGTAAAGGGTGAGGAGCAGGTGTACCAGGCTAGTGATCAAAATGATGTTGCCCAAATTCTTTCAAAAGTCATGCTGGCCTTGTAGGAGGCATGGTAAGCTATTGTTTTGTTCACTTCACATAACGTCATTAGTGTCTTGGCATTTAATAATTTGGTGAGTCATAAACTTCATAAACCAAAGTAATTCATGGTCGTAAATATTGTATTTTGTATTTAAAATTCAAGCAATAAAAGGCTTAGTAGTGTTTATTTTATTTCTTACATTTTGCCTGGGTTTAATGACACAAATAAATCAGAATCATAGTCAACACACAAAAGTGCATCTTTAAAAAGTAATTCATTTAATGTTTTTAATTAATATTTAGACCATTTTCGATGAGGTAGTATAACTAAATTTTTATAGCTATAGCGTTGCTGCAGATTTCGCATCATGACTTTCTTTGGGAAACTGTGAATGTGAATGCAGATAAATGATTTTTATAATAAATGATTTTAATCAAACTTTACCAGACTTTAAGAGCACATGTATTTGGACATGAGCTTGTCTTATTTCAAATACAACTGAGCATTTTGCCACCTTTTCACACCTTTGTGAAATAAAAGAATTGTGCTTAAACAGTCAAACAAGCGTTTACATGGCTGAGCACGGATGCTAGCTATAAAGCCTTAAATGATGTTCCAGTTTATTATGAAGCTGTTGGCTGAGATCATGACTGAAAGTACTGAAGTCAGCAACATGAATACAACTTGGGTAATCCCAATACACAGTTGTAATCATTTTCTCTGCAGATGCATTCAGTAGTGTGTATTACTGTTAGCAGTGTTTGAAAGGGTGCAGTAGCAAAAAAAAAAAATTAAGTGCAAGCCAAGCCACCTTGTAAATAGATATAAACATGAATTAGGAGAACATTGAAAACCTCATCCATAAATTCCTCATAAACACTAGACTTTTGAGCAGGGATCTATGTTCGTTGGAACAGGGACGCAGATAATTGTAACTTAAAACAGAAGTATAAATGAATGTTAAATGCTTTGGAAAAGAAAATGCAGAAATGTCAGTAAGCCGTTTTTATGTCTCATGACTATAAATCATGTTCTGCTCATCTTGTGAACGTTCATGTTGTACTGCAGTGTGGACATCATGTATCGCCTTATCACTATGATCAATGAAAAAATTGTTTGGGCGCTGGCTTTAAGTGTCAGACAAGTAACATGAACATTTTATGAACATTTGATTGTGCATTAAAATCAGTCATACAGGTACAAAGGCTAGTAAATAATCTATACTTAATATTATATGGTTATAATTGGTAATTAGATTTGATTGGCTAAATATTAGTGTGGGAATGTTTTCAATTTTGTATTTATTATACTGCCCTTCACGTACTGTACTACAAACGATCGTACAGTACGTTCTAGAAGTCTCAACCCTTAATAAAACAATTAGTTTTATTCTTTGCATTTAAATATTTAGACACACTTTATTTTTATAACCCACTTAAATGCCATGTGCTTGTATGGGCAGGAGCAGAAGGTAGCTTAATAATTCTGACTCTTTGAGAGGGGGGAGGGTGACTTTTTTTTTCTTTATCCTCCATCGATCATTGTTACAGTGGTCAGTATTAAGTTCAGTGCGCTCGTGTGTTTGGTTGGAAGCCTATAACACACCAAGCATTTCTTCTCAATGACTTTTTACACAACAGCTGTCAAGAAAAACACATGCTTGCACTTACCCACCCAGATCAGCAACTGATAGTGGAGACTTTATGGCTGGACACAAGTAGCAATCAAATTGTACTAAAAAAATCAATCATAAATGTAAGCGCAGTTGTCAACCTTCAATTCTTGTGTTGAAGTGTTGAAATACAGACACATCACAGTGTTTTCTGTCAGTTGAGCAGTTAAGCACTTTCACCTGAAACTCCACGCTGAGTGAAAATAGCTTATAACATTTATTAAAAGTTATTTCATCCTAGTCACAAGTAATTTTACAGTGCAGTATTGACATCTAATTTTAGTGAAATTTGAAATGTTTGGATTTACAAACCACTGGAGTCCCTGCTCAACAAAACCTTGGGCTCTATGTTACCTCAGGAACAATCACAGTAATACAAAAAGGGCCTTCCACAATGTTTCGGTTTAGTTTCCACAAAACTAAGCATAATCTAAAGTGGGTATCTTTAGTGGGTGCAATTTTTTGTTGGCAAAAACACCTGAACTCAGTATTTAAATTGGGCACATACTTTTGCCTAACTGTGTATTTTAGATAGGTGATTAAATAAATAATGGATTAAATAATTGATTTGTATCCATTTCAATGTTTTTAGTGAATGGCTTGAACAGAAACAGCTTGAGATAATGTTTCAAATAATTTGCGGTGTTTGTGCCCACATATAATTTATGTTTTACTGAGGTCATGGAAAACACTTCTTGAGGAGACGAATATCTTAATGCACGACTCTACTGATGCTGCAGTAATCCAGGGACTTTAAATATCCATAAATCCTGACAATATATAATGCTACACAATCAGTTTTTACAAGTGTTCAATAATTTATTTGATATTATTTATGATTATTATGAACTTTCTGTTTTCCTTTTTCCCCTTGTGAAGACATGTGCCAATCAGAATGAAGGACAATGCTATGAAGAGACGTGTCTGACTATTTTCTGATGGATTTAATCTGTGTCGGTGTGTAGTGCTGTCTGGGTTTTCTCAAAAGTTTTATATTTCTGCTATTTATTATTTATGGGATGTTGCAATGTTTTTCACTAAAGTGTTATCAGAATGTTAACATAAAAGGAAATGGCAAAATGGCTGATCTCATCCCCATCATTGACGCATTGTTGGAATTGTTGTTTTAAAACACATATGAAATAAATAATTTCATCAAATATAGTGATCTATTTTGCTATAAAAAATAACAGTGTGTATTTGGCAATAACTCTTTGACTTTCTCTCAAACAAACACACACACACACACAGTCAACAAACATATGACTTTTTAATTCTTATAGCAGAGCCGTGCTTAATGAAGTGATTTGATTAATATATTATTCTATATCACTCTATGCTTAACTATTTATTTTTAGTAATTGCTGTGGCTAAATAGCCATTAACTAATTCTCTCTATTTTACCCTTCAGTCGACTTCGACCCTGGGTTACTCTGTGGACCGCTACCGATCCCCAGAGTATCTCGG
>JAOUQU010000012.1:2344974-2358956 GCA_028566735.1 Ammoglanis amapaensis | reverse complement strand
CTATTAGTCGATTAGTTGAAGTAAATGACGACCTCTGGTCGACCAACAAAATCCTTGGTTGTGGACAGCCCTACAAAACACCCTGAGGAGGTGTCAAGAGGCCTAATAGTGGCAACTTGCTCAGGGGCCCAATAGTGGAAACTTGGTGGTAGTGTGCTACTAGCCAATTACTTTAACCACTAAACAATCACTGCCCTTAATTTATTTACCTCAAACTGTTTTCCCCACTCACGTGGAACAGGAATACTCTGGACAGGGCACCACTTCAGGCCATCGTGGATATTCAAACACAAGTATGAAGAGATAGAAAAGTACACCACGACACCAAAATGTAGCTTAAAATTAAGTGCAATGCGGGACTACACATTTAAAAGATTTGATGATTTAGCAGCTGCTTGTTTGAGAAAAAATTCGAGTATAAGTGTAATATCGTGCTATAACACAGGGTGGCGCTGCAATCTTTATGTTGAAATAGTCAAAAAAAAATACATTAAGAACAAGAATGTTACTACACTGTGCCATAAAGCAAGCCAGGTTGGGTTGAGAAATCCCAAGAATTAAGTTGCCAATGAACTATACAATACACGCACGCAAGCACACGGTTAGACCAGTTTTATAAACTGACCTCAAAAGAACAGCCCACATATTCCTGAAGGTATTAAAATCAGGACTTGAGCTTAATAATACATTTTAAACCAAAAATCAACCAGCTTCTTTTGTTCGATAACGAAATAGGGTAGACTAGGTCCTATGCCGAAAAAATAGGATATTATAGTCTTTTGTGGGGAAACCCTAACAGTAGCAACTGAACATAGTTAAGTGTAAAAGGACACTTTTACAAAATGTTGACCAGTTTTTAAATTCTTTAACTGTTGTGGTGACATATTTTTACAAATCCCCACAGATAATTAGCCTAGAAATCCAATAAGCTGACTAGTGGTTCTGAGGATGTCCAAGTTTTTATTTTGCACTTTAACACATTGCCAGTTTTGTAAAAAATCATCCAGATTATATCCTTTATTCCGAAACAGTCTTATTATTGAAATTCTGTCCTCGCTGGCTATCATGTTTACCAATGCTTACCATGTTAAGAAAATAAAATAATTTAGAAAGTTGTGCAACACTTTCCAGGCTTAAAAACAAAACGCAAAGAGTTTATTACTCATATGCAGCGTAATGTTAACTTTACTTACATTTCTACCAGAATATTCCACAGTTTCATGATTTGGAACTATAATTTGATACAATTTGTTGTAAAAATGGTAAAAGAATAAAAGAGCTATGAAGCCATAGTAAGCAGGACCATGATTATGATTGCTATATTAGATAACAACCAATTGCTCCTCACTACTAATGCTAGAGTAGAAGTGGAATTAAACGGGCCAGTTGTTGGGGGAACAATGAGGATAGGTGTCTTTCCAATTTTTGCGTCAATCGGTCTACATCACAAACTGTTCCATTGGTGCTGAATCAGACTGATGACCTAATATTACATTTCCTTCTAAGACTACATATTCAAACTCTGGAAAACTGGTCAAGGGCAAGGGGGCAAAGTAATCACATGGAATCTAGCTTCTGTGTCATTCCAATAAATACTATTATAATTCATCACACTTCCTGGTAATCAGAGGTGTGCATGCTGTGTACTAATAGTGTACCTTGCTGATAGATGGTCATATCTGCTTTGCAAGAGTAACACAGTTACGTTTTAGAATTACGCAGGTGCTTTTATCCAAAATAGTATGGCAACCTGGTAGTGCTTGGGAAATGTTCTACTATGAACAATGCACTACTATGAACCTAAACCACTAGAGCCAAATTTCTTTCTTACTTTCTTAACACTTAATAAACCTTTTGTTACAAACAATCTTACCCATTTCGCCCACCTATAAACCAAAGAATTATGACTACCAACCGAGTATAAAAAGCCTAATTCCGATATTCATATATCATGTCTGTATCAATCATTGACCACAATATAAATATCATAAAATCTTGTACGAATAAACATAGACATTTCTCAACTCAGAGCAGAAAATGTCTTTGCTCCCACACGAATGTCATTTAGGAGCACGTCCCCATAGATACAGTTGCTAACAGTCCATAGTTACGGCGGACAAGGAGTGTGTTAAAGAAAGCCACCAGATTTAAATCCATCTTTCTCTCTCTCTCGCACACGCACGCACACACGCACACTGCATTTGTCCCAATATATCTTCAACAGTACAGATAAAGCACTTACACAGCCAATCAATTGTCAGTGTATTTGATTTGGTACAGTTGTAACTCTGGATGCCCTACTAGATTTTCAATCAGAGCTTCACATTAATTCTAATAATGCAATACTGTTACCAGCTCCTACAGACATGCCAGTTCACTAACTTGAAAACTCCAACCACTGATCTGCTTGCACTTAGACTTTTGAGTACTTACAATTACACAACTAGCAGACTCGAGTGCAAACTATGATTTGTATGGTATTATTCACAAGCCATGTCCTTCCTGTATGTGAAATTGGCCTAGCATAAAACCTACGCTAAATCAATATTGCCTCAGAGGGCTGGTGTGGCTGCTGGATTTTATTCCAACCAGATCAGAACATACCCGATTTCAGCAGTTTAATTAGTTGGTCTCATGAAAAATGATAACCATTAGCTGATAACCATTAAAACATATATTGTGTATGATATGTATTATGTATATTATAAATGCATGAACTACAATTATCCAATCAAAACGGCACACTTATTATTTTAGAGTTTCTACATCCTAGCTACATTGTGCTGACTTCATTGTTGTGTGGTATTTCAACCAAGGTATAAAAATAAACGGTCTGGAACAGAACACGGTTCCCACAAAAGAGAAAACATTAAGACATGATGACAATATGACCTTCGCTTATTGTATAACAATGGTTTAGTAAGGAAGGGGAATCTAATAAATGCTGGACTAATAGAAATTCCTCAAGTTTTGACTGCAGCAGCCTAAAGAACCAAAGAGGAAGGCCACATTTTTATAGTCTGAATTCTGGACATATCCATGTCCATAGCAAAAACGTGTCCAAATGGGTACCCACAAATGGTCGTTGCTGGATATGTCACTCAAAGTGTGTTGTCAAGTGCACATCTCTCCTAAAACCTAGAATACCATGTCAATGGTGCTCAACCAACTAACAAAAGTTAATTCAATATATACTTACTCATTGCAAAAAGAAATTTCTGGCAATTGGCAACCCACTTAATTAGAGCATGAAGTTATACTGCATGAAGTTATACTGTATTCATCATGGTCACATACACCACATAATAATTCACCACAACAACGCTAGAGGGCGCTGAGTTTCGGAGGGTTTTGTGTGTCATGTTTGGGTTGACCATCCAGTTTTAAGTAATAAGAAAGATTGTTATTGTTCATTTTAACTGATCTGCATTGAACAGTTAAACAAAACATTGTAATCATCAAGGCACCACCATATGATGTGAATGATGCAATGACTACTTTAACTAAAAGCGTGAACTCTCCGTTGTCTGATTGATTTGGTGCTTCCCTTGTGGTTTGCACCATCACAGATTATTATGTGCTTACACAATCTTTTCTTAAGTCATTTCATTTTTAAAAGGCAACCATTTGTTGTTAAAGCCTTACAGGGGATCTAATGATACCCATCTACCTACTATTAACTACCTCCGTATTAGTCTCTACAAAAGGCAATACTACTCACCAGATGAGTAATGTGAAGCCTAGTTAAAATAATGCTATTGAAGGTAATACTTCTAAGAATGTATGTTTGTTAGCTAACACATCGTGTTAATATGATGAGCACTGGCACAACAAGCAGAGCCTATAATATTTCTCTGGGAAGCTCCAGGCAACAATGCAAAACCTTTACTCGGTCTATAATTCCTTCCCTCTCATGGTATAACACTCCAGTCATGATCATGATTTCTAAACTTATTTAACTTTTACGGATAGAAAATTTAAATACATCACACAATCATAAAAAATCTAAATTCCAACTGATTTCATTGAAAATTCATAGGAATTCATTTAAATATCATACTGGAATTAAGTCAACCACAATTTGATCCCCATGCAACTTGTAATATGCATCTCAGGCAAATAACAATGGAGATAAAAAATGAAGCCAACAGCCAATCAAAGAGCTGAAAGCCAACCTTGAAACCATAAAACATTGACGCTAAAAAAAATGCACGAAACTTCAACACAATGCCTCACAGGGTCCCAAAGCCAGGCAAAATTAACTTGATACGAAGTAGCTCAGAGCTCAATGCATTTAAAATATGCCCAAGTGTTTAGACAAAGCAGAATATTATTTAAAAGAAACAATAAAACAATGAAAACAAATCTGATCCTGAGAGTACCCAAACTCCTATATTGAAGTATGAAGATGCTTATAAGCTGTCAATATATGACAATAAGCAAAAGTTCAGGATTTTTAGGAAGATCATAATAGCAAACGTGGCCTCCAAAAACCAAATGTCATTATATTAATTTGATAAACAATTAAATAACATAGTGAACATGAAAGTAATGAGTGGGGAAATATAAACATCTTCAAGAGAAGCAAATCAGAAGTTCTTACTTTTTTATATTAAATATATTTATATTATAATATTATATATTAAGGTGTGAATATGAGAACAATGTTAACACAGCAATGTCCTTCTACTGTCAAACTGACTTTTAGTAAACAGGATGCAAATTGTCCAATGTTTTTAAACCTTAACCAAGAATCTAGGCTCTTCTCAGCTCAGGAAAACAGAGAGCAGAGCCATAAAAACACCACCCCCACCTACCTTAAAACACAAACATATGTGCACACAGACAGTCTGATCCAGGGGTATAGCTTCTGCGATTGGCTAAGAAAATCAGAAATTGCTCCAATCCTGTAGCAGCAGAACTGCAGGCGTCACAGCGCCATGTTTTTAGCCCTGTTATGTTACAGGACACAGCTACATTTAAAGCCACTATTGAGCACCGTAGTCCTGATATACTCACTTGTTTTTACTAAAACTAACAGTTTTGAAAACAAAAATCTGCAAGTTAAATTCATACTTTACTTCATCTCTATAGAGAGATACAGTAACCATTCACTATTTAATCAGTGTTGGACTCTTGCCTTTGCCTGTGGTTAAACAGGCTTTAATAAACAGGTCATGTGAATGTCCTATTAAGCGTGACTCATAGATTTTTGTAGCTTTTTGAGCTTTGTGTACTCTTTTAAATTTGCAACTATTTACTAAAGGGGAGGAGGAACTGTGGTGGAATGCAAAGGGGGGAAAAGTTAAAGAAACATTGTTAAATAAAACAACACGGCTGAAGCATACGTGTCTGGGCTACAAAAGACAAAGAACTGCGTGCTCGGACTAAACATTCTTTCTGATAGTCATGTTTCAGTACAGAAAAGAAAAAAGGGGCCCACTCTCAGGGCAACAACAGACATGAATAAATACAATTCATTGTTTAGTGTTTGGTGTATGTAAAACTAAAATAATTTGTTAATTAAAAACTAAATGACTGATTTTAGTGTCACCCTATTACAATATAATCCAATAATAAATCTTTTTAAGTTACCGACCAAAACAAATGACTTAGCATAATGCTGTACTAATTACACTAAACCAGAAAAAATCAAACAGTAATTTATGTGCTTTTATACACTTTTATACAATAGCCCTATTGGTATGAATGCAGCTTCTTAATATTTTTGTTGATCTAGTGAAAAAGTGATCTATCACGACAGTTCAGCAGCATGTTTGTACAAAACATTTCAAAGTTGCATTTCAAAATAGACTTTGTTTTCTATATAAGACCTACGAGCTCCCATTTTTGTTACTTTTTTTAAATTTAGTCCTTTGTCTCTTTACAAAGCAGTGTGGTTTACTTAGATAACAAGTCAGGTGAGTGAGGCAAAGCTCAAATTTCACATAGTTAGGGTTGGCCCGAACAGCAGTAGTGACTAAAATAACGTAGAGAAACATTCAGAAAATGATATGTGACTCCACACGATAGACAGGGGAAGAGCTACAAAGAAGCGGCCATCAAGTAGTCACAAAAATGCCCATACCCCATGTGCAGAAGATTCACTTTTAAGTGAAATTTTCGCGTACAAAAAATATGATGAATTGATCATGTTTACAATGTAGTGCGTGGAAATACAAAACCAGCTAAGATTAAGTTCTTTAATTCACATATGTGCCTGTTTTAGGCAAATGGTAAACATATAAAAAGCATTATCCCTGAGAATTTATTGAGTAGCACACTAGTCCATGGAAACAGTGGGTATAGTTTTGGGTTTTCAACCAGAAGATTGGGGGGATAAAGCCACTGTTGGGTCCTTAAACAAGACCCTTAACTCTTATCGCCAGCAGCGCCACAACGCTGACCCTACACTCTGACCCCAACTTCTAAAACAAGCTAGGATATAATTTATTTTTACTGTACATCTGCATATGTGTAACGACGTAAAGGCTCTCTATCCTATTCTAATGTGCATAGACACCCACTACAGTGTCCAACAACCAACAACATTACAACACATACTCCTTAAGCTTCGTTGTAACCACCTCGACTCTACATCAAAATGTGAACAGCCAAGTTAGGTTGTACGCTTGCCATAATCCTTCACGCAACTATATTTGAGAATGTTTTTGGTGATGCTTTCATGCGGTAATTCTGAACAAGAATGACATGCACACACAAGATCATTTATTTCAATGTCAGTACATTTAGATAAACTAATAAGACAAGATTTCTCCCACACACAGTATAGCCATTAAAGTCTGGTGAAACAAAAATTTCTTCTTTAAATTTACCGATACCAGGCTATTAAAATAAACAGCAAATAATTTAAACAAATCTAATAGTGCATTTAGATGTGGTACAGTAGATTTCAACAGAGTAAAAGTGTGACTTCATGTAATAATTAAAGAGGGAAATTCCCAGTCGGAGAAGAGGAAGAACAGCAGCAGAGCTCTGGACAGCCATTGCAGCCTGACTCGCCCTCTCGATCTTCTCTTCGACTCACTTGTTGTTGAAATAAAAATGGAGGCTAAAAAAGGAAACGAGAGCTCCCCTCAGAAATACCTCCCATTTCTCATGGCCGCCGAAGAGCTTGGGGGTTGGTTTATGTGGGAGGGAGGGAGGGTGGTTTGAGAAAAGCAAGTCACCCTTCAAAGAGTTTGCAATGTTGGCGAGCAAAGGAAAGTTCAACATAAAGGCACCAAACGTACTGATTACTAAATGCAAACTTCTGGAGGGGGTGAAAAAAAATAAGAGTTTCTGTCTCCATCTGAAACCAAGCAGAGGTAAAGCAAACCGTGCAAGCAGATTATGGAGACTTCCGGAATGATTATGCAACTAATAAATCCAAACCAATTGTCGTGTGGGGTTAATTTAATTACTGGACGTATTCTTAAAGGGCTGCAAAAACAGCAGCGAAAATAACATCGACATACACTGCTTACTAGTACTAAAATATGGTTGAATGCAACTGGGCTCAGTAGCCAACCCCTTATACAGTATTATGTTGGCTCTACATATTTAATATATACATATTTTTTTAAATCCCAAGTACCTAGAACCTCTCCCACACACACAACTGACAACTATGAACCCATAATATCAACCCATATGTTCCTACCAAAGCCTAATGTGTGTGTGTGTGTGTGTGTGTGTGTGTGTGTGTGTGTGTGTGTGTGTCATTGCTTTGGGTAAGCAAGCATTTATCAGCAAACTTATCCAACCAATTTGGGTTTTTACGAGTTGTTAAAAGCATAATATGGCATATTTATTAAACTATTTCTTCGTTTTAGGTCTTGACTACACGTATTTCAAATATATTATACAACCTCAAAATCAGAAGCAAAAAACCAGTGCAAACAGAGAATGTTTACATGAGCAGGTCTTGTAAAAAAATGCACGAGGAACTGCCACAACAGTATTATAAATGCACGACTAAATGTTAAAAGCCTGAAAGACGTTTAGCTGAGTGTTTAACCTGAAATGGCAGCTGTACAAACGTGAAATAATAAGAGTGAACCCGGCGTGGGAAAAAACCTCAAACAGGGTAAAAAGGAATTCTAGAGAAACCTTGTAAAAGCGTAACACACACACACACTAACACAAACACAGGGGGAAATTGTAGCTAACGTAGCTAGCCAAGTTAAGCTGTAAACTTTTGCTATTACTGCTACATAAACAGCGCATGTCTATAAAACAAAGTAACACAAACATGACTTACCCAGTCCGTCATTCCAAGTCAATTCAGGTAAAATATCCTACTGCGAGAGTGAGCTGTATTAAAATATTCCCACATCAAGGCGAGTAATACTACGAGGCCTCTTTCTGCGACCTCGGCTTTTCCTGTGAGCTGTAAGCCCAGAGGCAGCTCGCTGTCCTGAGCTGCCTTGTAAACTTATCAATGTTCTTCAAGCAATAAGTTGCACGTCCTCGTCTGTTTGGCTCATGGTACTCCTTTCGCATGGTATTTCAAATCCTAGTCGGTTGCATCCATTTATAACGAGCTTTTAGGTTAATAATATTCGATCATAATATAGGGTAGCAATAGCTCTGTGTTCCAGGGCTGTGATTCTCGCTCGGATGGTGAACATTAGCAGTGACGCCCCTCCCCCCTCTGCTCACCGGCATCACCGCCGCTACAGCCACACTGACACTCAGCCATGTGCGGGGTCTACCAGAAGCTTCAGCAGGGGCTCCAAAACAGAGGCGTTCTCGAGAGCCAGGATTGCTATTTTGCTATTGGTTCCAAAATCTGTCTATCAGCAAGAAATAATAAATTGGGTAATATGATTGGATAACCGTGGTTGGTGAACAGAAAGGGGGCAGGGTTATTTCGAAGGATGGGTGGCTCTGCACCGCTCGGTTACAGGCTGGAAGAACAGACGAGGAGAAAACAGCCAGTAGCCGAACGGATAGCCGAAAAGAAGTGAAAGGATATGGGAATAATGGTTACGTTAAATGTACACGCCGTGGAATTATCTCAATAAGGGGATTATTCTTGCTTCTTGTATTCTTATTAACACTCTTATTCAGCGCCAAAGGAAATAATACAGATTTTGGGTTAGTTACATAGCAGCTGTTTGTCCATAGCACGGGGTCTCCGGGGCCCCATCGCAGGGACTACGACATTAGAGGTAGGGTCAGCCCCACCTTAAGCCAGCTATAATGGAACAAAAGTGTCGGTCTTACCGGGCCTGGCATGCGACTAAAACAGGGATATGGAATTTTGTCTACCGTTTCTGGCTGGTATATCATCCCAGAGGTTTTTTTTGTTCATATGGCATATACGTTTTTTTTAAGCAACTGGGAAATTAAATAAATGTACTTCTATTTAGTTATTAAAGTGTTTTAAAATAGTTTCGTGTGTTTGCAATTTTATTTCACTGTGTTGGTGGTGTTTCGTTCGAGTAACGCTGCTGCGAATGGTCGTGGTGTGACGCCGATTCATTGAATCAATGAGTCGATTCATTGAATCAATGAGTCGACTTTTGAAGATTAGAGTTATAATTCGTTGAGTTAATTCATTGAATCAGTGAGTCGGTTTTGAGGCACGAGTCTTTAATGAAGTTTAGTTTAGATGTAAGGTTATAATATATATGATGTGTACGCTTGAGATTTACGTGTTTCAGTTAATATATTTAAAACTGACTTGACGAGGCAGCGTTCACCCAGAAATAAATCGAGTACATGTGATTGCCTTTATATTTCTGATGGGAGGAGAACTTGGATCTGCTTGGTCTGTCTCGATCAACGTCATTTGTTTCGGGGACCAGTGAAGAGTATTTTAGAATATAATTGAAATTTACTTTCATAATCCGTTCAGACTGTTTTAGTCGTAAAGTTCATCAAAATACATTAAGGTAGATTAATATATTAACATTATAGTAGATTAATATATTAACACAATGAGTAGGAACTCCAAACTCAAGTCATGGATCAGTTGTTTGTCCTTTTTCGATCAATTATTTTTAATGTTTTCATAAATATATTAATATTGTTTTAGTATGCAGTCTGTGAGTGTCACAAATTATCAGCTGGAACAAACTTGTTTGGATGGTATCGTTTTTTAAATTTAATTTCCCCATTGTGAGGATTAATAAAATCTTATTTTATTCAGACACACAACTCAGCCTAGAGGATCCGCCATTCCAGACATGCTGCAGTGCACGTAGCCTGCAAAAGAATTGAGGCGAACTGAGCCGATCACCGCGGTTCTGTACTAGTCTAAAAACTGGATACTAAAAAGCAGAAAGGATATAAATCAGGGTAGTCCGAGAGGGTAAAATGAAATTTGCCCTCTACCAAACCTAACCCGGATAAGAAAACGTAAACTGGTGTATTTATTTTATAGTAGAAATGTCAATTTTATGTCACAAACAATCAAAGCAAGGGTTAAACCTACAAAGCAACACGTTCTGGGGATATTCGCACATTTTAATAGAGATTATGTGGGTTTAAACTTTAATTACCATGGACCGATCCATGCCATACAGCTCGCTAAGCGAGTTCATTCTCGAGTTAGAGCTTTGTTCAGACAGTTAATTTATAATCCAGAAGGGGGCAGTAGTGTGCCTCGCTTGTTCTTTCGTATTACGCTTGGGAGGATCACGTGATCAGATGGTCGGATGTGCCACGACTCGCCAGCCTTCGTGTTGCTATTCGGTCACGTGATACTTATCCCAACCTAAAGCACTGTCAGCAATTCCAAAACCAAGAATTAGCACCATTAAAGCTATTCGAGTGTAATTATAGGGGGAACAGATGCATCTCTTTTACTCTGCTCGGCTTATTTACTATTTCATCTGCTTTGCAAAAGTAAAAGCACACAAATAAGTCATATTTTCAGTTGACTCAGATTGATTCATACAAATGTACGAGCTTCTCGTGTGATCAACTTTTATTAGGATTTTAACATGTTTTACACTTTATTTACATTCATGACAGTCACAGTATTTATTCAGTACAAACATTTCATCAGCACACAACTTTATATGAAAGACAATTTAGTCTCCAATTAACCTGTCTTCGTGTTTTTGGGCCTGTGGGAGGAACCTGGAGCATCCAGAATAAACTCACAGACTCAGGGAGAACATACAAACTCCACACAGAAATGACCCAGGACCCCTTTTTCAGTGAGGCGACAGTGCCATGCCACCCCAAAAAATGTGTTTACTATTTCATCTGTAATAACACATCTAAATATTTCATCCGAAGATTCAACTTTCCTCACCAAATCTTGTGTGCAAACATCTCTAGGTTTAGTTTAGGCATTGCTAGTTGATTAGGTGTCACTAGGATGCACAACCCTATACAATAGAACAGGATGAAGGCAAAGGAAAAAGGTAACGAATTTATTAAAAATGAAAAAAGAAGAAGACGGTGTTAAATCAGAAATAGTTTGAGGCTTACTTTGCAACTTTTCTTTACTCTAAACCAGCCCACATCATCCGATAATACAATCTACACAAAGTAAACTCATTTATTATAGATCACGTTTCCTGAAACACCTTGGACAAAATGGCAATACATCACCGTGTCACGCCTACAAAGCGCAACCACTTCACATTCTAGCGTGTTTTTGTGAGAAAATCAGTATTATGCTGACCAAACATTAACAGAAATAACAACTAACTACATTAACACTACAAAAATCTATAGACCAAGTATAATAAAAGATGCCAGTTCCTAATGCAGTACTGGTTTTAGCTCATTTAACAATATACTGGTGGAAAAAAAGGGTTAAATTTAAACAAAAGCAATGATCTGGTGGCATTACAAACAAAAAAAAGGCAAATACCGTCAATTTTATTGCAACATATTTAGTCATAGAACTGACATTTAGCAGTGGATAAATACATAGAACTAAGTTTACAAAATTAACAATGGCACTCCACAATAAAGATATGGCTTTGATTTTTTGGTATTTTTTTCCATGTCAGTATGCATTTATATTTCCAAATTACAAGGTTTGGTAGAAAGAAATATCACATCACATTTACATTACATAAAAGCTTTATACATACATAGATTTGTACATCACAATTAATAACGAAGGAAGCCCCTTGGAGATTAAGCAGTGAAGCAGTTTTGATGAGGGCTGGTGACCACAGACTATGCTTAATATGTAATTTTTATTCGTTCAGTTCTTACAAAGGTTATTTCGATTCACCAAAATACTAGTCTCGAACTTGTGCTTTATATTCAAGTCTATAATTTGGTCACATCTACCCATTTCCCACTGATATGTTCATTGTCTTGTCTTATTGTTGTTACTTTTTACTTAATATTAAAAATGTGAACACACTGTAAACATCTGATGAACCTGGAATAAAACATAAACCAAGCCCTTCTCCTACCTTGTACATTATTAGTGTTATCTGTTCATATGTATAGAAGACAGTCAATGAGAATATGGAAATGCTATTGAATCTGCTCTATGGCGGGTTTTTTTTTTTAAAGCATGCTTTCCTGTGGACACTTCCACAGTAGTTCTTTAGGGTTTAGAGGAGTTTCAGACCACCTGTTACGTTGTTCACCATCTCCTCATCTCCCATGATGGCCAGCACAGTGCTAGAGCCCGGCTCTACCTGAAAGTATCATGTTATAGGTAAATATAGTGCATATCAAGCCTAGGACAAGATTTAGCATCCTAAACATAAGCAGATCATTTATAAAATCTTCCAGCCTTTACCTGTGTATGTCCGGCATCCTGGATCAGTTTAGTAGGGAGGTTTAGACTCATAGCAAGAGCTTGCAACTCTAAAAGGTGTGGCATGTTAGTACCCTGCAGCACAATCTTCTTTGCTCTGAAATAAAACAAATAATGCTGTTGCTTAACCCTAGTTTGATTATCTGCACATTCACCCTGAAAAATAATATGATGCTTGTTTCTCCAGAGTTAATATCTCTAATAGGAGACTAATAGGAACAACTTATTTTTAATAATACACAGTCAATTACAGCTTTGATCTTTGTACAGTCAAGCTAGCATAGGTTATTTACTAAGACACATTTATATTGTCTATATCTGCCACAAAGCAGTTGGAACAATTAGAATATCATACATTATAATGTTTGATAAATAAAAACTGTCTCACCCAGCATGGTCCCACTTCCATGCCATTTCTCTCCAGGTGTTTTTCTCCTGCATTGCCTGGTAAAGAGCAACTGCTGCATGGCCCACCTGTGCCGCCACCTACAGAATCAATCTAAAATCTTTACTCTATTTCAACCTACACCCCCTGTGGTTAGATAATGAAGCCAATCTGATATGAGGCGTACCTTCCCCACGCCCATTGAGAGCTCCATGTTAACCACAAAAACCATCTTAAACATGACATCTTCATCCCCTTCTTCCTACAATAATTAACAAAACACGCTTATGAATTGAAGGTAAGGCATAGGGTCTAACAATGTGGGTGGTGTGACATTATTTACAGACCTCATTCTCTAGTTTGTTGAAGTAGTACATTGCTGCCTCTTCAGCAGACACATTCCTTGTTTGTAGGAGTGCCTAAAAGCAACAGGCCAAACCTGTGTTATTGCCCAGATCTTTAAATCTTTTCATTCTAAATGTGTTTACGTCGTCATCCAAGCTTTTGCTTGAACCAACACTTGGGATGTAATGACATTTTAAGTGTTTAACAAATGTTTTTAAGGTGATGAAAAAAGTAGTAGTAGTGGGTTGTATAGGTCTATGCAAACTTGTACATGTTCTCTATCAAAACATACAATTAAAAGAAATCAAATTTGGTACTGTAGCCAGTTTCACCAAAAGATACAGGAAATCAGATGTTATGGTTTACATGTTTACATGTTATTAGCTGATGCAAACTTTCCCTCTAGACCAGGGGTCACCAACGTGTCGCCCGCGAGGACCTCATGAGTCGCCCGCGGGCCTGTTCTAAAAACAGCTCATAATAGTGAAAGTTACCAATGAA
>JAOUQU010000012.1:2311592-2333257 GCA_028566735.1 Ammoglanis amapaensis | reverse complement strand
GTGTGCATTACCGCCACTTACTGGTATGGAGTGTCACGTCTTCCTTTGTGACGCCGTTCAAATTAAAAGTCCCAGAAATCCTTTGACGAGACGCAGCGTTTTTCTTTCCTGCGACTAGTCGACCAATGGAATTCGTCCGGCTAGTAATTTTTTTTGGTCGACCAATCGATTAATTGCGGTCAGCCCTAGTGTGTACATATAATTCCAATTTCCAAAAATACTGATTTGGTGACTTACAGGTTAGCACATCCACGGAGTTCCTGTCTTATCCCAAGATAAGACAGGAACAGAATGCAACCCAATGCTTCACTTGAACGTTTTCACAACTCACTTTCTCTCGTTCTCTTTCTAGCTTTGTTGTGTAACTGCACCACGTCTCAGTGTGAAAAGAATGGCTACCGCTGTGAGACGACGGGAGCCTGCATGGCTTCTACCTCCCTGATCGACGGCCAGGAGCAGCACGTCCGGATCTGCATTGATAAAGAGAAGCTGATTCCTCCAGGGCAGCCTTTCTTCTGCCGGAGTGCAGAGGGCCTGCTTAACATTCACTGCTGCTATACAGACTACTGCAACAGTCTAGACCTCAAAGTGCCCTCAGGTACGCCTGCCGAAGGGTAAACACAAACGCAACAGGACCCACAGAAACTTGATACCATCTAGCGTTGTGGCAGTGAATAACTTCACGGTGCATTTGTCTTAATACTGAACCCATTCACACTTTGAAGGAATGGTGTTGTAAACAAACAAAAAAAAACAAACCAGAATTGTTTTGACATTCAGAATTGTTACACAACTTTGCACATTCTACTTTGCTTTGCTATTGTGTGTTTTTAAGGAGATGTTTTAAATAATTTTATGAGAAAAAAACATTCACACCAACAGAGCATCCTGAGAGAACTAAAACCTCTAGATCTTGCTTTAAAAATAATAAATAGTTGCAACCCTAATCATCATGAAACAAACAGGACGTCACCCAAAAGATGCAAAATTACAAACTTGTGAAAAAAAGTCTTTTTGGCCAACTTGGCGGCCTGTTATGACTGTGGCATCAGTCCGGCTGGCGCTCTAGTGAAACAGTTGGCCGAGCACGAGGCAGAGATGGTGTATCAGTTCGTGTCTACATGAGTGGTTGAGTAAAACACACGTCTAGTGGTTTCTTTTGTGTGTTGTCAACAAAAATCATGAAAAGCCTGGTGGTCTCATCTGTCTGTAGGAAAGAGTGGGCAATGCAGTAATAAACAAAAAGTTAGATAATTCCTGATCTGTGGCCATTAGGGGAGTTGTACTCTAGTACTTATAGTGCTTACAGTGACCCTTGAGTGACCCTTAATCGTTTACACAAAATACTGTTAAAGTTACTTTGGCTGAAAGTGTCTGTTGAATGTTCTCTTCATCAGTTTGCTCTTCTTCTTTTCCAGTGAACGTGCAGCCTAACTCAGCGGGGATGACGGGAAGCTGGGGCCCCGTGGAGCTTGCTGCTGTTATTGCAGTTCCTGTGTTTATACTTTGTGTGTTGGTGCTATTGGGCCTGTTCATTTTCCAGCACCACCAGAGAGGATATGGACAAAGACAGAGACTGGAGGTGGAGGATCCCAGCACTGAGCACTTGTACCTGGCCAAGGACAAAACACTCCAGGACCTCATCTATGATCTATCCACATCCGGTTCAGGATCAGGTCAGCGTTATGCCAACAACTCACCCTGTATTTTAGACATTACCTCTTGTGGATTTGCTTATTGCGGCATTATTTGTGTGATTTTCGTGACTGATATTATGATGCAGTCGATGTTATTAGCATAAATGAACAAACTTTATAGTTTGGTGTTTATTATACATGACAGGCTTTATACCTACTTATAAATGTAGTGAATGTTACAAGTATTTCTTTGTGGACAGGTCTGCCTCTGTTCGTACAAAGGACAGTAGCAAGGACGATCGTGCTACAGGAGATCATTGGGAAAGGCCGTTTTGGGGAGGTGTGGAGGGGGAAATGGAGAGGAGGAGATGTAGCAGTTAAGATCTTCTCCTCTCGGGAGGAGCGCTCCTGGTTCCGTGAAGCTGAGATCTATCAGACCATAATGCTGCGTCACGAGAACATCCTGGGATTTATTGCCGCAGACAACAAAGGTAAAATATTTATGCCATTGTAAAATGTTTCACAGATATGGTACAGAATTTCACATGATCATGAAACGATGTGATCCTGCAGAGGATTTGAACTGCAGAGGATTTTTTCAATTAGAAGTCATTGTGCCGTACATTTATCCAAATGTAATTACCGCTAATAACGTTTCAGTTGGTTGATTTATTATACTATCCAATTTAAGACATCCCAGGTTTGACTTCCATGTATATTTGGGACTTTCTGTGTAGAGTTTGCAGGTTTTTTCCATCGGCTTATTACAAGCACTCCGGATTCCACCCACCGTCCAAAAACATACAATTTAAGGAAAATTGTGGATACAAAATTGTCCATGACTGTCGCGGTTCCCAAACTTGTTTGCCTTATTTTTTACAAACCATCCTGGACTGGTTGATTTAACTCCTTCATGCCTCAGTTTATTTGTTTAATTTAATTTGTTAATTATTTGTGTTTTTTGCTTTCCACTCAAAGCGGTCGTCTGATAAATCACTGCGAGGTTAATGTATCCAGTGTTTATATCTACAAACACAAACCAGCATCTATCAGTACTTATTTTCCAAAGATTTTATATGGAATAATGGAGCCAAGTTTCAGTTTTGTAGGTCCCTGGAAAGTGGGAGAATTAGTGATGTGTGAGTGAATCAATGAGTGAGTACATTGGCGTTAATACACAGATGGATTAATAGGTTGATAGATAGATAAATTAAAAATGTAGAGCATGCCTTCCAGGTATTTATCTCTTCCATTGTCTCTACATGTTCGCTGTACAGTTAAAACTATACTGGACGTACTAATGTGTATAATTCTAACACTCTGTCCTTGTCTGTCTTTTTCAGATAATGGCACGTGGACTCAGTTGTGGCTGGTTTCGGATTATCATGAGCATGGCTCTCTGTTTGATTATCTGAATCGATATTCTGTCACCATAGAAGCCATGATCAAACTGGCACTGTCTGCATCCAGTGGCCTGGCACATCTGCATATGGAGATTCTGGGCACTCAGGGTATGTGTGGTGGTCGCGCTAGAGCCGAGAGGCCAAATAGTCGACTAACACCAGTCATCTTCTAATAGACAGAGACAGCTGGACTAGATCTCTCTCAATTAGGCTTAGTTACTGTGTACAACACAACTAGAGATGTATTTATACCTGATATAAGTGGAAGCTTCTCCACTATTTAACACATACTTACTAAGTAATGAATACTCATAAACCCTAAAATACTCTGTGTGTGTGATTTATTGGGATTTCTTATTGAGCAGGTAAACCTGGTATTGCTCATCGTGACTTAAAATCCAAGAACATCCTGGTAAAAAAGAACCTGACATGTGCCATAGCCGATCTGGGCCTCGCAGTACGCCACGAGTCTGTCACAGATACCATCGACATTGCACCCAACCAACGTGTCGGCACCAAGAGGTACACGTCGTCTGTCACACAGTTATTAGACTGAACTGAATCTTAACTTCCAGTCTGTCAGTTTCAGTTCTGGTAGCACATTTCTTTTTATTAATCGAGTCCGTGTGTGGTTTTAGGTACATGGCCCCTGAAGTGCTGGATGAGAGTATTAACATGCGCCACTTTGATTCGTTTAAATGTGCTGACATCTACGCGCTGGGGTTGGTGTACTGGGAAATCGCTCGCCGTTGCAATGCTGGAGGTAAGAGATGAAAATCCCGTTAAATACACGCGACTGTATTAATCTGAGGTGTAATATAGTAGGAGAAGAGTTAACTGTAACATCAATTCTTGTATTTAATTGCTTGTATTTATAAAAAAGATTACAATAAACAAAAGTTTGAAGTACAACTTTAATAGATGCTATGAAAATGATCCTAAGAGATAGTTTTGTTGCAGTGGGAGTTAATTGTACCATATCAACTTTAAATTCATCTTTGAATTGTGTGCTGTAATTCTATATAGATAGTAAGGAAGTGAATCGATTTGGATCGATTCTTGGTGAATCGTTACATGACTACCTTTTATTTATCATAATAATAAATGAATAGTATTTTTTGGCTAGGAACAAACTGCTTAAAATTATTTAAGCCAAACACAATTTGTCAAATGGCGAATAGCGGGAGCGCCCTTTGAATCGTTCATCAATTCTTGGTGCATCGTTACTGATAACACATTATTTTGTTGTGTGTGCGCTCCAGGAATACACGAGGAGTACCAGCTACCTTATTACGACCTTGTACCCTCCGATCCATCTATCGAAGAAATGAGAAAGGTGGTGTGTGATCAGAGGTTACGACCCAATGTGCCCAACTGGTGGCAGAGTTATGAGGTATGTGCACGCGTGCGCACACACACACACACGCACACGGAGTCAGTCAGCACAATCCCTTTAACTTTTACATTTTTTCTGTGTCTCAGGCACTGCGTGTGATGGGAAAGATCATGAGGGAGTGCTGGTACGCCAACGGTGCTGCCCGCCTCACTGCTCTGCGCATCAAAAAGACCCTGTCTCAACTCAGCATGGACGAAGACGTCAAGATGTGAAAGAAAAGCAGATGTGGTTAGAAATGTCTAACAGAAATGGTGTATAAAAACCTTACTACTCCAAACCGTCCTGCCAGTTTGAAAAAAAAATGTATTGCCGTCTGCTCACCGGCCTACCTCACCCTGAAAGCCAAAACTCTAAACAGATGTATTTGCATTGTATTCCTGAACTTGTAACTGTCTCGAGCGCTCGTCCTCCTCACACGTCCACCGACTGCAAGATCTCATCCTGCTGATCTACGCTACCACTCCCGTCCATCATATAGTTCTAGCCTGTTTGATGGCAAACGTGTATTATCATATTATTCATACTTATTACCTTCTTGTAACATGTCTATCATATAATCAGCTCATTGCAGAGATACCGTCTGAATCGCGCTTGCTCAGATTTAACCTCGCCGATGTCGTGATGTGACTCGGTGACTCTGGTTTTTAGCACCTGCCATGAAAAGGAATGGCATTTGAATATGGGTTTGTCCGGATCTATTTTGCACTTCCCCAGGTTATCTTGTAGGATTCTGGACAAAGGTTAACAGAGTCGCTCATTTGAATGTGGGTGCTATTTTGAGCTTTAGTTGCTGCTGTAATCGGAGTGCTTGTTATTTTAGCACGATGATGGATTAAAGATGATAATCCAGTTCGATCTTGTGGGTTAGAGTTGACCCTTGTGGCACTACTGATGTTTGATTTCTTTTGTTGTAATACTTATTCTAGTTTGTAGAATAAAATAGAACTGCTCCTTTTGATCAGTAGTTGTGAAACTAGCAAAACTGAAAATCTGAAAACTAGTTTTCCAGAGTTGTATGTGGAGACATTTATTAAACATTTTATGAGCTACACCTCTCATATAGATACATTGTGGGTGTAGAGCTACTCTGAATTCTTTTTCTGCATGTCTGACTTGTATGTTCTGTATGTATGTGTAATGCATGAACTGGATATCTAGCATCTCTTTCAGGCACATTCAAGCACGAGTGAATGTTGCTCAGTGTATTTGTCCTTGTTCCTAGTTTCGTGATTATAATGTACATAGGATGACTCTTGGAAAGGTTACAGCAGTGTGTGCAGGTGTGTGTGTGTGTGTGTGTGTGTGTTATCTTTATACTTGGATTGGTTTATTCGAATTGGTTCTGATTAACACTAAAGCTCGGTAATGTGTTAGAGAGGATTTTGTTGTTTTGAGTAAGCTGTTCCCACAGCGATGGGATTTATTGTTGGGCTGGAGTGTAAACATGATCTGAGCTGGTTTCCCAGGATGCCTCACTGGTGGAGTCACATCGACATCTCTTTACCATGCTAAATGTCAAGGTCACATCAATCGAAAGCTGTAAAAGTGGACACTGAGTTTCGGTGATCTACGTTCAAATTTTTTTTTAAACTTTCAGACCCATTTTATGTCCAGTGATAGAAAAGATGAATTCTGTTTTTTTAACATACAAACAAAATATTGTATTTTATTGTTTTTCAAAATCTTTATTGTTGCTCATTCAAATGAGATGAACGCTTACTTTGCCTTGTAAGCTGGAGTGCTTTCATGCCTCACATTAGGTAAAAAGAGAAAAAATGTGGCGTCCCTTGCAATTGGAACAGAGTCTGAAAGGTTTAAAGTTACAGGCTACTACAGACCTACTAATGTCTAGTCCTCACTTTAATCCAGAAGTGCTTGATATCTTGGTTGCCCTTCACCACTGGTAATTTGCACCACTGTTTCTTTAATTTGCAGTTTCTAGTGGATATTTCGAGAAATGTAATTTATTACAACCTCATGTGTGGCTTTTCTAGGGGTTGGAAACATCACGGCATGTGTAATTGCTGCCCTAAATTGCACCCGTATGAGAGACAAGTGTGTGATGTTTTTGTTTTGTTTTTACATCGGGGGGGGGGGGGGGGCAGTGTTGGTGACCTTCCATCTACACGACCAATTCACCTCCTTCACTGTTGAATATCAATATAGGAACTGAAGTGCATTTTGGTAGACCAGGGATGACCTGTCAACTAAAATGAAAGATTTTAAGACATGAAATTGTGGGCGCTCTTGCACGAAACCATACTTGCAAAAAAGGCTGATTTATAGAAGATCAGAAAATAATATTTATTTTATGCTTGGAAATTTCATCATAGATTTACTCTTTATTGTTTTTCACTGGCTATTCTTTCTGACCTAATGCCGTATTTCATTCCGGTTTGGATTAAGCTATTCACGCCTGTATAGATGTCTGACCAGCTGATAGCAAGCGTATTTTACCATTGCACCATCAGAGTAACCAAAATCTTACTCGTCAGCAATCATAGGACAATATAGGACCATATGCCACCATATGCTTGCAGATTCGGTTGGATCGAAATCCCAAGCGGTGCCACTTACTGCCTGATAAATCAAATCTTAATAACCTTTTATGTGGAGAAACTTGAGCTCTGATGATGGACATTGGATTTCGGATTCCTTTATCAGACACAACCTGATTAAATCAAACTATCAGATCATCACTACTGAAGTTCTCCTGCTCCCTCTCGTCCACTCCTATTGATATGCAAGCTGTAAATAGTTTATATTAAATGTGCTTTTATTTTTGGATGGTGAAATCTTATGTATTTGATTTGGTTCCAGTTTGCTGTATTTTTGTGAATTTGTTTTATGGAGTGTAAACTCGCAGGTACTACTGATCTTTCGATATAGAATACTCGGTCTTAACAATAGCTATTAACATGTGAATTGTACAGATAGGACTGGTATCATATTCAAGGATGAAATGTTTTGTTTTTTATTGCCAGCTTGGCAGGACGTTGGTAACATGAACCTCTTAAGCATGTGAAAGCCAAAAAAAATGATTTGTGGATAGTGGAATGTTTTTTAGATCACAAAGGTTTTTCAAAGGTTTTGATTTCTTGTTTTGAGGGAAATTGTGGATATTTAACACTGGATTATAAACTACTGAAGTACACAGTACTCTCCATGTTTAATGTACAGTCCACACTACTCATTTGTTTGGGTACAGATGAGTAAAGGTTCGTCTTTTACCTCGATTTTTTTGCTCTGTATTGCTGAGCAGTGCTTTTTTTTCCACTCTGGGGTTCAACCTCTCTGGTTAAAAGTGTATGTACATATATTTATAACTTCCTGACAAAAGTTGCTGCTGCTGGGTTGTAGAGGCATGAGTGTGAGTCAGGGTTGTAATATTATTTATACATTTATATCATGTGCAGTTACACTTCTTAAACTATGAAGCCCGAAATGCCTCATTATAACGGTACCCAGGACAGATACGAGCCCTCCCTTCGATGTATTAATGAGGAAAATAACAGATTAACTTTTTGTTCTTGAAACCTGCCCACCGAGTCTCGCTCGGCTCCTAAAACCAAATCACTTTTTAGGAATCTGTTGTCATGTACATAAGTAATATTATACAGTAATAAAGACATTTTCCTACGCTCTAGTCTCCATGATTGTTTTATTTAAGTAGACTACATTATTCGTTTATTCTACTTCACCAGTATATTCTCTACTTTTATCTCTACATGATTACACAAATATGGTAAATAGTAACTGTACACATACAATTTCAGAGATGCAATTGATTCATATAAATACTTAAGATAAAATGTTTATTCACTCGTGCATTATAAATATAAAACATAATATTTACATCAACGCGTGGAAACATTTTTGCAATGATTAAAGAAAGAATAAAATGTGAAATGGTCTCTTCCTGATATGAGAGCTGGTGTAAAGGTTCTGCTCCCAAATCAATGATACTGGCCTTTAATTCTCATAATCAAATTACAATAGTGAAGACACTACATTTTCCTATAAGCATTTAGGGTAAAAAACAAAAACAAAAACGAAAAACATATCCAGCCTTTAAATCAACGATGAACAGCACCAGCCTGATATAATTGATCTCCTGGTCTGAGAAATAGAAATTCTAGAGAACGTAGTCTAGACTAACACTCGAACAGTCAAATCCATTCTGAAACAATCAGTGAAGTATGACGTTGTACGCTCCAAATCAGAACAAACAACAATACTATAAAGTAGAAAATAAATTCTTGTCATACAATGCCATCATAAAGTTTAGAATAGATTGCTGGCACTAATTAAAGATCTACTCAAATGTTATCATTTGGTTAGCAAATGATTAGAATGCTCCATTTTTATTTGATTAAAAGGTCTGGGTGTTGGCTGATGATTACTGACTTCCATATGTCAATTCTTTTACACTAACTGGTCAACTGTAGAACCAGTTGAAAGTTTGGACACGATGTTTCATTCACTGGTTGAATTTTTTTTACATTGTACATACATCCAGGTTATGGAAGGATGACAAGTGATGACCAGAACTCTCACGATCACGTGACCTGAACCTAGTTAAGATGATTCTGGATGAGTTGGACTGCAGAGTGAAAGCAAAGCAGCCAACAAGTGCTCTGCACCTCTAGGAACTCCTTCAAGTCCATTGGCAATCTGTTCTAAGTTGCCCCTCATGAAATCGACTGAACAAATGCAAAGTACAAAGCTGTCATCAAATCACAAGAATCGCAAAATAAAACATTCTGGTTCGTTTGTGTTACCTACATAATTGCGTAAGTGGTTGTATATGTTCTATAATATTCCATAAACAAAAAATATTGAAACAAAAGTCATGGCCAAACTTTTGATAGGTGCCATTATGTATAATCACAAGTTTGTCTTATATAACACATTGATGGTCGCCTAAAAAACAATCCAGTGCTTCAGCACAATGATCAGCCAGGTGGAGACTGGCACTAAAATTCATATGTAATACCACCAGGTTTTAAAATGATAAGTCATAACAGTATCATGCTGTACTGCACTATGTGGACACGGCGAATCGGAATTTAAATATGAAAGCCATGTTTTCTTTCCAAGTTGTACTACACAAAAGGCTAAAAAAATGAATGTCAGACATCTGAGCAAAGCACTAAAACATAAGTATAGAACTGCTGAATCAGTGAGCAGCTGAAGAACTGCAGTGTGTGTTCTCTTATCGTTCTAGTCCAGCGGCTTTATATAATTAACACTACGAGGCCGACAGGACACGGTAAAGTGTATTTATGGGGGCTTAGAGGTGTGAAATGTCTTCAGACAAAATGCTGACCTCAGGACTGTGTCCCTATTCTTTATACGATCTGTCTGAGAAGAAAATGTTCCCTTATATATTCCTAGATAAATGGCTGCAGTGCATTATGGATATTTCAGTCATCTTGCTGCTACCAATGCTCCTTTCTAGTGTCCTTCCTGTTTTTACTTTCTTTTATTATAAATTATCTTATCGTAAAAACATTTTTGATTAAGACAGTGTTTTGGGAAAGTTAAAAATGGTGACTTATTTTGTGAAATGTTAACATTGGGGATGAAGTTTGTTCGAGGATGATTGGAACAATATTAATAACATTGTAATACATTAGTACAGAGTACTGTACTTAGTTAGGTTCAGCTGTTGCCTGAACTGGCCTTGTAATTGGAAGGTTGCCAGTTCGTTCCTGAGTGTCGACAGGTCACGACTAAAGTGCCCTTGAGCAAGGTACTGAGCTAACCTAACTGCTCACTGTGCCGGGCCCGTGTGCTCACTGCTGTCCCCTACTGTGTGTTTATTATTGTGAGTAAATGTGTTTAACTGCATAACAGTGTTGAAAAAAGTATTCTTAATACTGTTCTGTGACGGCCTTTTCTTATTTTCTAATCATATGTATTTAC
Organism: Ammoglanis amapaensis; assembly: GCA_028566735.1. Taxonomy (NCBI): domain Eukaryota; kingdom Metazoa; phylum Chordata; class Actinopteri; order Siluriformes; family Trichomycteridae; genus Ammoglanis; species Ammoglanis amapaensis. Next base: position 2,322,893 of record JAOUQU010000012.1, on the reverse strand, counting down.
AGTGTATCATATCGGCTCAATTAAGTACTTTTTATTGGCCGATTTGCTATCGAGACAGCTGTGGATTGGATTGTCTGTGTGTGGAATCACATTTAGACATCCCCCAGCGTTCTCTGCTACACAGACTGTGTACTAGAAACACTAATACTCATCAGTCCTGGGCGACTGCAGCATGTGGAGGGCTTAAAAGATGCTTCTGAGTAAATGTATGTGCTTGGTCATGTGTATTGTGCGCTGTCGTTTGGTTATCTATGTATTGCTTGCTTCACAGTTCAGAGCAAGAACGCTCAATGTTAAATGAAACGAGTTTTGTTCGATATGTGAAGGGAAGAGCAAATTGAAAATAATGAGAATCAGCATCACTACATTTAGAGGATTATGGTTTTCTTCTAATGATTTGAATCTGCCGATTCATTCTGGCATGTAGAAATTTTCAGCAGGACCACCATCACTTTCTCCTCTTGCTAGTTCCTCTCCTCCGAATTCCAAGTAGGAGGAGAGCGCTAGATGTTCTTCTTTTGTTTCAGTCGGTGCCTAAATGAAAATCAGATCTGGATGTGAATAGACTTCTATCTGACTTTAATAAACTAGCAAAAACATCAGGACATTTGTCATGAGGGTGACAAGATAACATCACCGTAAGTACTGCAGGGTGATATATTACGATCATGTTTTATTGTTATAGATGATCATTTGTATTTTGAGTCATCAACCAAAGATTGGCTTGGATTCAAATTCAGTCTCTGCTACACAGGGTCCTTGAGTGAGACCTTTAACCCTGTCTGCTACAGACATTTTGTATGATGGCCGACCCTGCACTCTGACCCTAATTTCTAAATAAACTGGGATATAAAAATTAAGAATTTTGTTGTAATAACAGATAAAGACATTCTATTCTATTACATTGCTATGACAACATACTCCGCCAAATATCCCTGCTAAAAAATGCCTAGTGAAGTTCAGAATCCCAGTGATTTCCTGCTGTACAACCTGGGCACCTATAAAAAATCTGTCATATTTACACCTGTATATCTGACCAAGCCACCTTACCATCATTTTCACTTGTGAGTACCAGAGCCTGCAGGATGTCTGAGAGAGAAACGATACCCTTCACCACCTCGTGATCATCGACCACCACTAACCTATGAACCTGTGAAGAGAGCGAGTATGAGTGATGGCATACTTCATTCGATATCCAATTATTTAAGACCCCTCCTGCAACTCACCTCTGCCTCCACCAGTCGGTTGAGAATGGCTTCCAGTTTCTCGTCTGCTCGACAGGTCAGAACTCCCTCGAAGTACTGAGAACGATGCTGGAGTGCTTTAGTCACGGTGATATCCAGATTATTATACGTCTTCTCTGCAGCCAGGTTCTTTCACAACAAGAATACGTTTAAAAAAATGTTCAGTTCAATATTGCGAACACTTATTTATGTAGCTCATATTTGTAAATAAATCATTTTTACAGGCAACAGTTTAAACACCAGTAGTGCACAGAGATCAGTCACCCACCCACAACAGTTCATCTATCCTTACAGATTATGCAAGTAAAAAAAGATTAATAATAAACACATACTATAACATCAAATTTGGAATAGATGTCCACCACTCTTCCTGTGGATAGAAAAATCCAGATTAAACATCAAAAATACATTTAAACTATTTTCTGGAAAGAAATTTATTCATGCTCACCGTTGTCATCAACTACAGGGAGGGCCGATACCCTTTGGTCCACAAAGATTCCGAGAGCAGTATAGAGGGGGGTGTCTGTGTGAACCTTTGCAATGTTGTGGAATGTACCGATGTTCAATTCCTCCAAAGACTTTGAAAGAAATCCTGGTTTGGGCATTTCTGAAATCTGAAAAATAGCACCAGAGAGAAATGGATTGTTTCAGTTAAAGATTATTAATATAATCCAGCGACATTACACATGGTCAAAACAAAATCCAGAATACTGGAATGGTGCAGTGGTAGCGGAATTTGTAGTGGTTATGAAAATAGTACAAACTGTTCCAGCATCAATTCATGTTTATTTGTAAAAGTCCCCTTAAAATAAATTCACCGTACATTCTCTCTCAAAGATTGTACAGTGATGTTTAAGTTGTGCTACTTACAAAAAGTTTAAGGAACTTGAGAATCCTCTTGTGAGTAAGGATATAGAGAGTGTTCCCTGTCAGGGGGTCGATTACTGGCAACCTGTGGATCCTGTGCTTGACCAGAGATGACACAGCATCATATAGACTAAAGAAAGAGGATAGAAAAAAATTAAAAGCTCAGTCTATCAAAAAATAGAAATCTCATTAAACATAGTTCAGATCATGTCAATGTTTACCTGGCGTTAGGCGAGATAGAAACTAAAGGTTTGAAGGAATCTTGGAGGTAGACCTCTATAAATGAAAAAAAGAACAAAAAATATTTTCTGTATCTTTATCATGCGTAAATGTTTGTATTCTTTTGTATTCAGTGCTTTACCTCTCCATGTCTCGATTTTGTGCTCTTCCAATTCATAGATCTGAACCTGACAGACAAGAACATACTTTATTACATGAAATTATTATGGATTTAAAGTTCTTTTTTGTAATCTTTACCATTGGTGACTTGTAATAACGATGGAGTATGATGATAAAGTCTGTTATAGTCAGCATACCTGCAATAAATAATTGATAACAGAGTTGCTAGACACGATGTGTGATTCTAATACACAGAAGCAGATACACATGCTGTAGTAACTATTATCCGCTATTTTTTATATCAGCAATTTGCACAGATCTGGCAGCCAGACCCTTATATGAAACACAAATCCCACAAGTCCACTGTAGACATCGGCATGTGAATCCAAAAGACTGATTTAAGATTGCTGACAAGGGACAGCACTGTAGCAATCAAAACAACGGTGTGTGCACACTTGTAGTGCACACTCACTGCATACAGCGGTCCCCTGACTCTTAAAATGTTTAGTTTATGATTTGAACATTTGAAAGAATTGATTGATTTTTATCTGTAAAAACGCCTTCCTGGAGGGTAAACATAAACGTGACAAAACCTTTAGAAACTTGATGCCCTCTAGGATTGTGGCAGTGAATTACTTTGCAGTACATATGAAAGACAGAGAACTATAGAAGAATAACCACGCAGTTGAAGTATATTTTTTTTTGCCATGGTTTTTACTCTGTGCACATGTGCTAGCGGAAAATCACACCGCACCACCAAGGTGCTATAAAGTTTATCATGTAATGCTTGATACGATGTAGATGCAGAAACAAGATCAGCCTGTATGTAGATCTGATGCAGATTTATTTTACTTATATATAATGTTGATGTCTAAATGCACACTAAAACCAAAAAAGTTCGAGTTTTCCAGCAGTAATGGTCTAAAAATCTGCACTAAAGCCACTTACCCACAAAGCATTGCTTTTTGCTGTCCCAAAGGGGAGCAGCTCTGACTCCATTGGAAACAAGAGCAAAAAATGCCTTTTTCACCTGGTAATGGAGAAAAGTAAACATTTCAAACAAGGTAATAAAACAATACTCCCACCCTCTGCAATAACGTTCCCAGTGTATTAAATTCTTCTCCGCCTGGTGCCTCAGGAGTCTCACCTGCAAAGATGTGTCAAACACGACCAGTTTGGAGCTAGTTGGCACCAGGTCATAGCAGCGATGGGATTTCATGAAGCGAGTGTAAACATTATACTCAGGATCTAAATTACAAGACAAGAAAACAAACCAGTCGACCTGTAACATCATTTAGTTTTATTCAAATGTGATTTGAAAAGCAACTAAATATGTGAACTACCATCAGGGTGTGGATCCTTTTTACCCTCCAGCTCATCAAGAACAGCAGGAATCTAAAAACAATAAAAACACCGATCCTAGATAAACACAAGGGTAAAGCAAACAGCGTAATTGCTTTTTGTTGACTGTGAATACACACCGTCCTGCTCGGTGAACAATTCTCATATCAAACATATCTTAGAGAATACACACTGAATCGAACCCTGCTGTTCAGCTGGTGAATATCCGACCATGTTCGGGTTTATAATTCACAATGCTTTTAGGAAATAGTTTTGCAACAATTTTTTTTATCTCAGATTCACCTCTATTGCAAGTCTTTGGTCTATGGGAGAAAACCGTAGCACCCAAACAAAACCTACACAGACACAGTGGGAACATCTGTGTAATGTTAATGTGATTACCTGGTTTTAAATGAACATTATTTTTGTTAGAGTGGTTTTAACATCTAGTTGAATCACAAATAAACTTTGGCTTAGTGAATAGCACCGTCACGGATTCCCATGTCCGCTTTCTATATGTGGAGTTTCCATGTTCTCCCTGTGTCTTTTTTGGGTTTCCTACGAATAATCCAGTTCTCTTCCACAGTCCAAAGACATGCAGTCAGGTTAAATGGAAATACTGCGATGACTTAGTGATTAAGCTACTGGACCAGAAATCAGAAGGTCACCGGTTGAATACTCACTACCACAACCATTGCCACTGTTGGGCCCCTAGGCCATTAATCCTCAACTGCTCAACTGGTGTTAAGTTGTTATTGTGAATTGCTTTGGCTCAAGGCGTCTGCTAAATTTTGAAAATGTGCTGAAATATCTTGTATGCGTTTTCCTCCACGTCCTGCAACAGACTGGCAACCTAATCAGGTGTTTAGTGTATTTGCCCAGTGTGTCGTCCACAGTGACCCTAAAATTGCATTAAGCGGTGGTAAAACTAGATAATAAATGGATGGATTGATGGATGGATGAAGTACTAGTACACTTAACGATTTTGTATATTAAAGTTGCAGATACATGCATCACACTTTTAGCATGTACAGCTTTAGTCTAAACTGAAAATCAAACCAAAAATAAAAATGTTTAATGTGTAAACAGCTTATGATATTAAAATAATGAGCTAGAACTACCAAACTGATGAACCTGTACTTCTAAAAAGAAAAGCCATAAATCTGAAATAGTTTCCCTCCCATTGAGATCCATTATTAAAAAAACAGCTTAAATGTACTAAAACAGCTACTTAGAAGCATCAAACTTTAATAAAATATGAGGATATATAAGAAATATGTAGGAAAGTCTGTCAGAACCATTTTAGATATAAAAGCACTTAAGAGGTTTCTACACATGCAAGTAGTTCTTATTTATTTATTTTTGACTAAAAACACGTTAATAAACTTTTACAAAGTACTTAACACAGACTACGACGCGAAGAAAGAATGTAAGAGCTCGTCTACATTTCCCTGCTAAGCGAGCAAACGTAACAACAACGTAAAGACTATGTAGGTAACTACTTAACATGTTTATCAGGACGTGATATAGTAAACAATTTTGCAAATATTTTAACGTAAATAAATTGTTTGTTAATGTAAATTATTTGGTTCGTTTAGGCAGCTACAAAAAAACGAAGCTTTTTCGTGACCCTGGTTGTGTCCCAAATCGAGTACTAGTGTGCTAGGTAGTGTGCTGAATAAGCGCAGGAGTGCCGCTCGGGACACGGTGTTTATACGCACTACAGCAAGACAACTTCTCGGTTTGGGACACCATCCGAGCCTCGGCTAGTTTCCAGAGCAAACTTCGATAGTCAAATAATGCTGACCGCTGGCTCGGTGAAGCTGGCTAAGCCGACACAAAACGACCTTCAAAAACGACTTAAACGACATTAGAATCAATACAATACTCACACACTCCATTGTCCATCCACGATATCCGCCGACACTCCTTTCTGTTCCCTCACACACTGTTCAGAGCGCCAACAGGAAATGACGGTTTAACAGACGCCTTTATCCAATCGACTCACATGAGTTACTGTAAACAGACTGAGCGACCTGGCGGCCATGTGGGATCGAAACAACAACCTTCTGATTAGGGAACGGTGGCTATATGGGTAGTATTACCACCTCACGGCATGAAGATCCTGGGGTCGTTCCTGAGTGGAGTTTGTTATTCATGTACAGTCTTGTGGGTTTTACTCCAGGTGCTCCGATTTCCTTGCACAGTCCAAAGTGCCCATGACCATTGTGAATAAACTCAGTAGTAACAACATTCTCAAAAGTGGTTGAGAATTGCACAATAAATCTTTCTCAATTGTCCCAATGCTGGTTGGCTATATCTTGTTAACCAGCTCTTGACCAGCATTATTTTTAGCAGGGAATAAGAGGGAATAAGATTTGCACTTTTATTGTTTTGTATATATTTGTTCTTATTAAGTTTTCTTATTCGTCATGACTGAAAGTTGCTGGAAGTTTCGCTCACGACCGGCTGGTCATCAAGGAATAAAATAACCAATGCTGGTCAAGAGTTAGTTAACAAGCATAGGGGGTGTTTTGACTTGAGTGCACCTACAAGACAACTTAGTTTATTCTGCATGTTTTTGATTGTGTGAGGAAATTCAAACGACCATCGGAAAAAAGATCAAACACCTAGGATTGAACTCTGGACTTTCTTCCCAGGAGGTGACAGTCAGTTAAGAAAGCACACAACCTTTTAATTTAATTACAAATAGGGACCAATGAGAATCAAACTACTGTTAATGCAGATCTGATACAAAGACAATAAAAGTCTTTGAAAGGTCAAATGAATAAAACAAACGAAGACTCCCACAGATTCAAGTGTGTTTTTCTTTCATCTAGTATATGAAGTAAACATTTGACACGCTTTGCATTATTTCTATTCTCAGGATGAAAAAATATCCAGTGCTGACAGCAGAATCATGAAATAATTGTTACAGGTAAGATAAACTCCATTTCTGAAAAAGATGTGGCTGTCCATGTCAAAAATCACAAGTATAGTGGCTGTCTTGGTGCCAGGAAAATCTGGATAGTTTGATAGAACAGCACATGGATTGGATCTAATATGTTGACACGTTGGATACACTAGGTTCAGAACAAAGAAAATAAAACAGTACAACAGAAACAGTAAATGGAGCAAACACTTTAAATAATCAAGCAAAGCTAAAGAGAGAATACTCAAACTTCTGTTTAATTTGTTAGTTGTAAAATAATCCCATACACTGGTTTTTCTTAGAAAAACAGGGTTGTGTCAATCTGAAGAAGTTTCACACGCCACAGATTACCATCTGGAAATTGAATCAAAAGTAAGCCCTTCCAGATCATTAAATATTATCTAATGGATGGTTAAGCCACTACGGATGCACGACCCAAAGTCTGAGCCATCCTCACACACACATCCTGCAGCACAACTGCATTTTAATTTTAGGATGGTTAAACTCGATTTTCATTATTTGCCAACACTTGATTAAACATCTTAATTAAAATAAGCGTCACATTTATTTTTGCACATCTTGTAGTTCAAGATTGAACAAAAACGCTTGTATGCTACAGCTTGGACCGCAGTTACATGGTAGGTCACAAATTAGAATAGGACAACCTAAAATTTATTTGATGAATCAAACAGAACTTTTTTTTTATCTTGGTGCTGAAGAGGCTGCCAAATCATATAGTTAATGTAAGTGTGCTCGCCTTAGTTATATTTAATATTTTACATTAAAACATTTTAAGACAAGTAAAATTGAGATGATCAACCTGATTCTTATAACAAAATAATATCAAAGCTTCAATTTCTCCACAAGACACTTGACCATGAGAACATGAGCACTTTGCTTATCCCATTTAGGCGTGTGGCCAGAGCCTTTTTGCAATCAACAATGAAAACACTTGTTAAAACAATTCCCCTTTTATAACATTTGACATGAATATTAATACATCAAATCTTTAACAACCCTGGGCTTTGCAAAAAATCACAATTTCATCTATTGTGAATACATTGCAGTTTTTTTAATCAATCACATTACCAAAGGAGGTCATGATCAATGTAAACCGAGTTGTTCAAAAAAGATAAGTGCCAATAGTCTTACGAAAATCAGTACAAAGTCTCTGTTGTCTGGCAGTCTAATTGCAGTTTGATCCATTTTTTCAAATCACATAAACCAATGTCTTTAAGCAAAGTTGTTGGGTGATGGGTTAAGAATGAGATTCTTTTTTTTAAAGTTCCATAATTAAGTATATAACAACATGTGTGTCTGTCTATATGTTGAATGAAAAGGTATATATTGTTTTTGGGCCGTGGGCGATCTATTCTGCTGCAACTTCATTTTCTGCTTGCTGCCCTGTAGCATTTTCTGCAGTTTTGGAAGCCTATGAGAACAGAAAAAAGACAATGGGTTATTTATATCCAACACATAAATCAAATAGAGCTCACACACAATCACTGATCACACGTCTCACCTTCTTTTTCTTCTTCTTCTGTGCTTTCCGACTTGCCGAGCTCTGTATCAGAGACTATTTAGTGAAAGAAGAACACATGAATGTTGCTTTTGTCCATTACACATATAGAGGCACAACAATTAAACGAAGTAGTTCTTTTCATCCATTTAATTTACCGCTCTACTCTATTCATTCTAAACAGACGACATTTATAAAAACTGGGGGTGAACACCAGGTGTGTTCAGACTACAGATATTAAACACTCATTGGTAAAAATCAGATATTAAACACTCATTGGTAAAAATCAGATATTAAACACTCATTGGTAAAAATGGTGGTTTAAATGTCATCAAGAACTAAATAATTCTTTATCAACATCAACATCTGTTCAAGTTGGTTACCTTTAGCTCAGGATCCTGAACCTCGTGCTCAGATTTGTAGAGCTCTGGCTCAAATGGTCCACTGGTGATTCTCAAAGGCCCATTGGCCATCAGCAGCACTGTGAACTTGAACTGAGCCACGAATTCACCTGAAGAGACAAAAACCAGCCAGGTGATGTGATGATCATAAACTGAAAATCAAAAAATAGTGAAGTACAGAATAAGTTGTTCCTCACCTTCTTTTTCATTAAGTACAGTGAAGGGCTGCAGAAGCTCATGTTTGGCACATTCGACCACACCCAAACGAGCTTTACCCTCATCTTCGAATGCCCTGCAGCGAGAAAAAGAAAAGAAAAAAAGGTACAGATTACAGGACCTGTATTTAGATCTCGATCAGGTCTGATCTTTCTCACTGTGCTTGCACACATCGCAGTCAGAGACTGGTTCCTTCTTACCTGAGAGTGAAAGGCATGGCGTCGAAGCGTCGTTCAACCTCACTGAAGAAAATTCTGGAAGTTTTCATTTTCAAACCATACTGTTTACTGGGGTCCCGCTTGTAAATAGTGGTCCTCTGGCCTCCATCTCTTGCCTAATGAGGACAGTAAAAAAGATTTTTGTTCATTACTATTTTAATGCTATGTTAAAAAGTTATATCTACCTAGCTATCTTTGTTCCATTGTATTACTGTTAACATGGATTTATCCGCAGATAGTGTGAAGTCATTAGTTAAGCATTTGTGTTCTTATAATAAATGTAATATAGAGTAATGTTTTCATACTAAAATATTGTGAACAAATGATGCCACTTGGAATTTATAGTGTCTCGTCCCTGCCACAAGTTTAAACTGTCTTTATAATATGGTGTAAAAGTTTAATAAAACGATATTTGGGGGGAAATGTCACTATATGAGATTATATCAACAATTACTAAATAACATACAGACCTACAAATAAACACTGTTCTACTTTTGTAATACAAAACGTAAATAAACTATTTATGAAAACATTGTGCTTCTGTAAAGAGCTTTAGACAGATAAAGAAAATTAAATGCTGTGTTCGCTGATCTGAAGCACAAAACAATAACACATGGCAAGTAGGGAGGAACTAAACTAAATCAGTGTGGCTTAAAAACAATGAACACTTTTCTCCAGGCCTGAAAGGGAGAGTCTCATAAAAACAACAACAACCAAAGGTTGTATAGTATCACATCAGAGTAACAATTGATTTTTTTTAACCTTTCCTTCGCCTGTACTGATAAGCACGTCGACAGCATACACCTCATGGACCTCGAACTCCACCTTCTCATGGTCCTTCCTGTACGGAAACACACAAATGGTCTCCACTTTTTAATCTTTTAAGTCACAGAATGAAAGATACATACAGTTATTTTTTTTCTGAATCCCAGACTATATTGTATTTGGAACGCCTTTGCTGACAACGATATGGGATAGAAGATTTTTTAGATTTGGGTTATGATGGAATATTTTTGTCAGGTCAGTTATTTCTGATTAAACTTGTATTCCACTGGGAAACAATGAGCCCAGTGCATTAACACACCCAAGACAGAAAATACTAATGTAGCTCAACACTATAGTCTGTAAAGATGCCCCATCAATCAATAGCACCCTATTATATATGAATGAGAAATAGACATCAGAACCACAAGCAATGTGAGTTTTGAGTGATTTAACCCTCTAAATTGGAGTGACTTGTCGAAAGTGTAAAACCCATGTGTGTTTCTTACTTCTGCTGGTCAGTAGGGTTTTGGATGATAGTCTTTTCACCATCGATAACGTGTTGTTTTAACTGGTGGGACAGCATGCCTACAAAGAGAAAACAAAAAACATTAAAGCCAATACTGAGAATTCAAACTTGAAATCTAAAATGTGAAGATATGATTTGGATATATTAGCGGTACAGTGAAACTTTGACATACGCTGTCAAAATGCTTGTATGTGAAATCAAATGTTCTCATAAGAAAAGTAAATAGAATTAATTTGTATCAGGCCTCCCAACATATACATACAACTTATACAGAGGCTCAGTCATCGTACGGAGCAGAGAGGGTTAAGGGTCTTGATCATCAGAGATTGTGTGTGACAGACAGATTTAACCTCCCAAACTTAGGGTTGACAGTCCAAAGATCTACCCACAAGTCTATACAGTCTTAAATATATTACTATAATAAACAACCATATTACTATTACTTTTACAGCTGCCTTACTGCCTACTTAGTCACCTAAATAGGATGCTGCCTTTTGAACAAAGCATGTCCTGTCTCCCTTCAGTGTATGAAAAACGTATAGTTACTGACAAAATTTGCAAAAAGGTTTCTATAAACTTGTACACAAACAAAACATCAATAATAATTCATGTACATTTCAAAATAAGCTTATTCCTTGCTCCCAAACACTGCCTGTTACCCAAGTTTGGGAACGTCATTAATGTTAAGTGTTTTGTAAGCTGAAATTTGTTGGTACGTTAAGTTGAACTAAAAAATTCACAACTCAAAATGTTTGTGAGATAAACTATTTGAAAAACGGGTTCATACATGGTCCTTAGGATTCTTATCAAACTGAATAAATAATCCTGGACAGGTTGTCATGTAGGGCTGTCCACAACCAAGGATTTTGTTGGTCGACCAGTGGTCGTCATTTACTTCAACTAATCGACTAGTAGTCGACTAAAAATACCATT
>JAOUQU010000012.1:2282887-2306271 GCA_028566735.1 Ammoglanis amapaensis | reverse complement strand
TTAAAATTTTTAACGCGTTAAAATCTTTGTAATTAATTAATCAATCGAAATTAACGCGTTAAAGTCCCGGCCCTAGTAAATACTTTTGGAGATTTTTATTTTCACTTGAATTTAAATGACTATCAGTTAAGCTACAGACTATTGAGCAAATATGGTGGCACCAGTGCAGTTTTTTCTGAATTGCTGGTAAGGAGATCTTTATTTTCTATTCAGTTCTTGTACTCACTAGAACCTCAACTCAAACGTTATCAGATAAGATACAAAAACAATAAACTTCAATAATGTTAAACTTGTTAGATGACCAAGTCAACTTGCTAGATACACCAGCAGCACTCCAACAAAAAGCTTGATTTAAAAACATGATGTTCTGACTCACTGTTATATTATGTGTAAACATGAATGTAATCTTAAAAGCAGCAATCTTGAAAGCAAACAGCACTTAAGAAAACCAAAAACATAGCCCGGGCTTGCTTCCACAAACGCCTGCATCAGTAACATACTTTAAATGCAGCGTAAAAAGTATGACTGAAGTGTTTCAATTCTTTGAATATTATGAAATGGGGAAATAAACGTTTCTCAATGAGTGCTCAATCAGGTGACTGCTTAAAGGTCAAAAGGAGTTCTGATAAACACAAGTCATTCAATGTATGATGAACCCATACAACCCACATAATGATTGTTATCAGGAGTGCCCACAGATGTATGATGTATAGTCCAGTGTAGCATGGAGCAACTTTGGTTTCTTTTTTTTCTCCACTCATCATGTCCACCAAATTAAGGTTATGATGGGTTGCACACTACATTAAGAACATGCAACACATTTGATACATGTGAACATTAATCACTTACGCATACCAGCAAAGTATTTCTTCGTATTACTGGGAGGAAACTGAAGTACAACCAGAAATCCCATAAAGAAGCAGGAAAACGTAACATAGTGACAAATCTAGATCTTAGATTTAAACCATACAATAAATATTAGAAAATCTTTTTTCCCACAAGTTTTACAAACCAGCTATTGTGAATCCTTTTGACTAGCATTAATGAATTGGCACAGTTTTTACACAAAATGACATACCTCACAAGACCCTCCTACTAGGACTAGTGTGCTAAAGACCTAAGAAGAGTGTTTTTATTTTTATTATATGGAAGTCGCATGAATAAATATTTTTCAAATTACTTAACAAGTGAGGAAATTCTACAAATGTAAATACTGTCCGATAACAAAAACTAGTAAACAAACACAACTTGATAAGTTTTTCTTTCTTTAACCAACCAAGTTAAACCAAAAGCAAAATATTACAGCAAATTTTCAGAAGAAACAAACAAAACTGTGCATGACAAATCTGACACCAATGTTCCTGTTTCATAATTCACAGTTTTTGTTAAAAGTTTCACATCATATCTCACAGATGTGCAACATCCAAGCACGTGTTCAAAGTCTTTAATGAAAATCATTTTAAGAGCAGTACCTGGATTTTATTTGTTCCTTCAATATCAATAATGATTATTTAACTGTGGTTCTAAAACGAGACAAAACCTACAAAGAGAGAAATATCAGGTAAAGGAATATGCCAAAAAAGGAAAACAAATCATAAACAATAGGGACCACGCAAGTGCATATTCACTCAATGATTCTAGTTCATTTATATAAATCAAGTAAGGTTTTGACTGTTTAATATCTAGCAGTGTATATAATTGCATTAATATAGGGTCCATAATTCAAACACAAAGAGCAGTCTCACAACTATTATGAATGCATGCAAAGATATGAAAATAATGGGGGATGAAATATAGCTACATGCTTAATTGGATGAAAGAAGGACAAAGAACCGCTGTAACTACATTCTGGCCAGATGATGGTCAGTGGTCAACCTATTTTAACAGCATTCATGCCAAAACTTGTTTAATCACTGGAAAGAACATGACATTCTAAAGGTGGGAAACACCATTAACAATAAAGAGAGCAAAAGTTACACATCATGAACATGGGCTTTCCCAGCTCACTTCCTAATTCCCCAAAGAACCAGAGGTTGACAAAAGAAGGAACCACTAAGGCACAGGGGTGCTTTCACTTCAATTAATGCAATACACAGACTACAACTTGTGGCATCTGTAAACTATGGCAATAGTAGTTCTACATGTTTTCCGGCTTTTCTTTTGTAAGCAAGGTCACTTATTGTAGTACACTATATCGTTTGTATACATGGTTAAAAATGTTGGACAGTTCAACAATGACCTCCGTATTAATGATCATGGAATGCTATTTTGAAATAAGAAAATTAAGTAAAGCTTAAAGTTCTAGGAGGTAAGACCTGTACACATATTGACTAAGTCTGAACACCAATGAGAACGTCAGCATATAGTATTACAAGTACAATCAGCAAGAATGCTAAAAACAAAGACTGCTTTATACATTTGAGCCTGATTATAACTGAACACGGTTATATGTGGTGACCCCACAAGTTTCATCAGTACACAAGTTTCTATGAAAGTCATGGACAATTTGATTTTTCCAATTCACCTATGCAGGAAAACTGAGAATCCAAAGGAAACCTACACAGACACACACAAAACTTGACTAACTTTTCTCTAACTGCAATGTTATGACAGTACTATACATTAAACAAATACATCGTAGTGTAGTTAACAAATAAGTAGTAGTTAGAGAACTGGACTTGTGATCGGAAGGTTGCCAAGTTGTAAACGGGTGATACCCAGGCGTTGTGGCTAGGGCTCCCCACTGTGACGGGCATGTGTGCTCACTGCTGCCCCCTTGCATGTGTTTCACAATAGGGATTGAATTAAATGTAAAGGATTCCTTCCTAAAAGTGGAAAATCACAGTTTTTTGTAGAATATTGTTTTTATAGTGACTAATATTAGGATTTAAAATGTTAGCATGTTTTCAGGTTCGGAATATTTAGTTTTTGTAACTTTTTACAAAGAAAAAATATATTAATCACGCTTTTATTTACATCTGTTTTCAGATATTAATCAAAATTCCACTAGTCGATACTACAGACTGTCAAAACGAGGGCGCGTCTGAACCCTGCATACTAACATACTAAACAGTATGTACAAATACTAACGTCGCTCTCTGTGCTAAAATTCTTTTGACATACTAGCTGATAAACTAGTATGCCGTTCGAGTCGCAGCCTTCATGCATTTCTAAGTTTCTCATCCCATTATTCGGCACTATGCCAGGTTATAAATACGTTAAAACCCACTCACATACAAAATCGACATATTTAACAAAGGTTTAGCGCTCTTTTAAATGATAGTACGCAGTTAAAACGTTAACGCTTGAGAGAAAGCTAAGCTAACTAGCAGCCGACGCGGTTTACCCTTTCACAGCCAAGTCCTTTAAAATAAGTTTACAAACCCAAAAGTTTTAAAACACGCGTTAAACGTATATATTATTCATTCTTGCCTTTACCTTGATCTAGCCAGAAAGGCGAACTGTGAGGAAATGTGGAGTCCTGTAAGATATATCCCCTACCAACACTTCAGTTTCTCAAAGTCGCTCCATGGCCGAACAGCAGGACGATCTAGGACTCGTGAATCATTTTGGGAATCGATTCCCTCGGACAACTGTTTGAAAAAGAATCGATTCACAAGAAATAACTTATATATATGTAGTTTTACCAGTGCTTAAACATATTTAGCGTATGGACGAATACACTAAACACATGAACAGGTCGTCAGTCTGTTGCAAGAAACAAAGACAAACAAACACACACCAATACATCTAGTTAATCTGACTGCACGACTTTGGACTGTGTGAGGGAACTAACCCAAGATGCAATGAACATAACCATCTCAAGAAAGCATTCATTTAAGATCATTATAACCAGCGATTAATTTCTACTTTTTTATTGCGAATCTGGTATTTGTTTATTTCTCCTAATTCTTCCAAAACAAATTCAATCTTGCCGGTTTCTGCTTTATTATGGAGTTTTGCTCCAAGAATCTGTAAAGATTGCTTGACACAATGCCTGTTGCAAAAAGCTCGGTTCAAATACTTGTGTGGTCTATGACTTTCTGGCTCAGCTGGTGCTGCTTCTTGATTTTTCCACTTCTGGAAATAGTGTGGTTGGTAAAGCACATTTTACTCAGTTTACTCACTAAACTTGTTTGAGACACAAAACACTGTGAGGAGTAAATGTGGTGCACTTTGAGACATCGAACAGAGACAGATTATCGCATCGTGGCCTTTAATGCACCATCTGTTCATAAAGTACACATTTTTGGGGGGATCATTTTATTTATGACAAATGTGGTCAAAGTTTTCTTCATTGTTGCATTACACTTAATGCGATTAAAAGTCCTGAACATTTAGTCTTATGTTTCAAAACCAAAAAAATCAGTCGGCTATATAACCTTTAAAAAAAATACAAAACCATACCGATGGTTAGCCTGCAGTTCACCTAACCAATTTCAAAACCTAACAGCCAACATGTAAGAACATTACTGAAAAAGATTTTTCAGATTTTTTAGTTTGTTTTATATCTCATTAGTTTTTAGTGCTACAATCCTTAAGGCGTCATGCATCACAGGGAACTCTCGTCTCATCTCATGCAGGAATGTGTAGGCAAAATCACTTTTTCATCAGTTCAAATAAGAATAATCACCATATGATTCCTCTGCAAAAAGCATGTGTGGTCAGTACCATGATCTTATTTCCAGGTGGCTGGTACAGGCCGCACACTACTTGACCTTGTGCTCTTTGAACCCAGTGATTGACCTGAGCGACTCCGAAGTTCACGGTCGTTGTTCTCACTCAGTGCTTGCTCTTCATCATAACTAAAAAACAAGAAGGAAGATTAAAAAAGATGATTATAGATGAACAACATGAGGCAAAATTTCTATACATGACATTGATAAATGTATGCTGACTTTCTTCATAATAGTTGATTTAACCATACTCATTGCTAATAGGTGCTGGAAAATTTGTCCAAAGTGAGGTTCATGAGAATGGGGTCGGATAAGCTTGCTATTGAGGAACTACAATGGCCTGCACAGACTCCTTAAACTCATCTAACTTATTTGATACGCTGGCACAAGCAGTAAGCTTTGCCAAGCTTTACATAACTGGACTCTTGGATTGAACCTGCAGCCGGTGGGTTTAAAGATGCAAACCAGCAGCTGCACATATTAAAGTGTGCAAAGTGGTAGTTTGCAGATCTCCTCGCATTGAATGGGGTTGGTAGGTAGCAAATAACCATAGTGACCAAGAGCCTACCCCTTTTGATATGAGAGTTTGATCTCTCAGCACTTGTAGGTTAGTGTGTTTACCTGTCACCACCTGACCACCTTAATCTTTATGTATGCACGCTACATTTCGCAATAATTTCCACACCAGCACTTACATTTGCATTTTTTTTGCATGCTGTGTGTGAATATCTATAATATTATGGGTGGAAAATGTCTCACTTACAGTAGTTCATAATTGCCGAGAACATCTTTGGGTGGGGTGCGGTTCCAGCGGGAGTCTGGGATCTCACCATTTGGGGTAACAATGTTTAATGTGTCATTGATAAGGTTGTACTTCAGAATTCGGTCATTTGCAGTGCTGGAGGTGAGTGATGGCGATGCATTTACCTGCCATACATAAACAGAAATGTAGTGTGTAAATTGCAGTTCAATCGATGGTCATATGAGTCGGTTTGTGATGAACCAACTTGGATGAATCAATGAATATGATTTAAGTCTCATAATAAGACAGAAGACTTAGTCTACAGCAGAGTTGACCAAATTATTCCTTATAAGGGGACAAACATTTATCTACATGTAACTTTAATACTGCATTAAATGAAAAATATTTTACATTTTATTGTTAAATAAATGACTTCTGACAATCCAAATGCACAATGAATTCAAAAATATTCTGTCTGTAATTGGAGATAGACAAAAATGTAACTAAAATATTAATGAAATATATATGTAAAATCAACTGTTTTTTATTCTTTATTTAGCTGTATGCAGTGTTAACAAAGTTTTCCAGACTAAAACAGTGGTTTCTGTCGAAAAACAAGAATAATCTGTTGATCAAAACTTCTGACAGTAGATTAGTAGACAGTAGGATTAACTGTGGCCAGTTTATTTATAGCCAATTTCTACTTATGCGTCATATCGACAACATCGTGGCTCCAAGTCCGTGTGTCGATGTGACCCTTCTTCACTGCTCCATATGCTCTCTGCATATGGTGCTGCAATGATTTTTTTGCTGTTTGTTGTAGAATCCGACATTTAAACTTATTTGTTTTACAATGTTTCTAACATCAGCTAAAATCTACAACAAGGTTTCTTGCTCGTAAACTAAGACTCGAAGATAAATGCAACAAAACTCTCCAAAGCTCGACGTCCTCTAGCGTCATGGCGGTGATTTACATCGCGGTGCATATGAGCTCTTCCACTTCTAACAAAGGAGGGCTAAAAGGGCAGGGCCAAGATTGGCTAAATTGGGCAACCCTAGTTTAAAAGAAACATGAGATAATATCATCAAGATGCAGTGGAGGGTGTGGTATGCATGCTTGAATGCTTGAACACACACATGCACACACATACACAATATATAAATTCCCCTGACAGATTTCACACCCAGATTGCCACTAAACACTTATTTTCATTTAATTACCATGGTAGAAACAAAAACAGGGTTGACTGGATTTAATAAAAGACAGACTAAGTTGTTTACTTTTCTGCACATATATGTTGATCTTTGTTTTGCAGTACCTAAACACATTTACAAGAATAGCTGCACACATGCACAACCAACATCCAAATTCAACTTTCACAAACAATAACATTGTATGATTAAAGATTTTTCTCGATGTATGTGTGTATGTATGTACGAGTATGTATAGATGTGTATATATGTATGTATAGGTATAATATATGTGTGTGTTCGTGTTTATGTATTGTTTTTACATTGTATGTGTATTTGCTGCTGCAACAAGGAAATTTCCCATTAGGGATGAATAAAGTATTCTCTACTCTACTCTACTCTACTCTAACCATAAAACGACCTGAACACGCTCCTCCAAAAAATCTACTACAGATAGCTGTTTGCAAACAAGCTATAACACTGATCCCGCCTATTTTACTGTTTTCAATCTTTTTTGGTTTTTGTATAATTCTTCAGTAAGACCATTTAGTCTCAGCCAGAAGTTTGCTTTAAAACTGAAAGTTACCTACATGTAAGGTAATCTAAGGCAAGTATATGATGTGAGTAACAAGTGAAGTCAAACTAAGTCAAAATGCTCTTCTAGAAAACAATGCTCACCTCAATGAGCCATGGCTTCAGCTTGTCATCAATGATGATGTCATAGCCATAGCATTCAAAGCAGTGTTTATCATTGTTCATGACGGGCTAAAAAAGGGGGGAATGGGGCATTAGCAAAGAATAAAGCATTTCTGTATATAAACAAATGTTGTATTTGGGCACAGTATGTAATGTGTAATGTCTCTCCCAAACGAAACAATAGAAATTCGATTTAAAAGTGGCAGACAATATAACACCGTATAAATCTCCCATGGATTTTTTTTCTTTAACCTTCGAAGCTTTTACTTAACTGTATTTACAACGAGCCATTAAAAGGTTCAAGATCTTGGGAATGTTTAAAGGATTTTTAATGTTTTTCTTATGAAGCTTGCTATCTTATGGACTCTGATTTGCCCCCCCCCATGTCTGCGTGGGTTTCCTCCAGATACCCTGGTTTCCTCCCACAGTCCAAATACATGTAGTCAGGTTAATTGGAGATACCAATTGTCCAAAGCATGTGTTTTTCTGTATCCTGCAATAGTCTGGTGACCTGTTTAAGTGTATTCGCTCAGTGTGTCACTGTCACTGTCACCCAAAATAGGATTAAGCAGTGGACTAGATAACTAGATAATAGATGGGTGGATGGATAAAGGTTAAAATCAACAAACATGGATTCTAGAGACAAACATTTTCATGGGTTTATCAGATCTTTGTTACAAATTAGAATAAATAACAACAACTTAAGTCTTCAAAATACACATTTTAATAGATCGATTGATTGATAGATTGATTGATTTAAAAGTTATTGACTTACCGCTACAGCTTTGAGGGACTGCACCACAATCCAGTGGATCTGGTCAAAGAGGTGGTTAGTGACTTCTTTTCCTCTGGTGCTTTCCAGATACAGGCGCAGATTATTTACAGTCCATTTACCACCATGCACAGGGTTATAATCATCCTGTCCGAAGTACAGGTAAAGATCTTATTTCAACATGTTCAATTAATCAAGGAATCAATTCCTTTTTTTGAAGAACAGACAATAGTATTGTCAGAGCGTACAGTCTATTAAGATGCCACAAACAGACATTTTGACATGCAGGAGTGTTAGCCAAACACCTAACACTCACCTCATACTCACCCCGTGTTTCTGGATTGCCACATTTGTAAGGTGCACAAACATGTTGTCCAGTTCACTTGTACTGGGTGTGTATTTAACCGTGCAAAACCGACAAAATCCAAGCTTGTACCTGAAAAACAGCAGTGGATTTATATACACGAACCAATTTACAGCTCACACCATGTATATTGCCTCACAGTGAGAAGATCCTGGTCTCAATCCCCAAGAGTGTAGTTTGCATGTTCTTCCTATCTGTGTGGGTTTACTCCGGGTACTCCGGTTTCTCCACACAGTCCAAAAACAAGTTAATAGATGTTAAATGGCAAGCATGTATAATGATTAAACTCCTATGTGTATGTACTGTAACCAAAGTGTAATGGATGATAAACAAAACACACGAACAAATTGCATTTATCGTGATTACTTACATGTAACATTTCAGAGGACGATAAGTGGTAACCAACACATAAAGACGCAAATCAAACTTTTTCCCACCAATCAGCAATGGATTATCAATGTACAGTGAGATTACATACGCTTCCTTTCCACTATTCGCTGCCAGGAACCTATAAGAAATAAACATATTAGATTTAAGTCAATACAGAAGCTTAAGTGCATAATGCTTGTTCTGTCTTACTATTATATAACTACAGAATGCTGAATGATAGTGGAGCTAAAATGACATGGCAAATTCAAATTCAATTTTATTCATCATTACACATATACAGATGTACAGTACAACGAAATGTTTCTCTTCGCATATCCCAACTTGTCTGGAAGTTTTGGGGTCAGAGCGCAGGGTCAGCTAATGTACAGCGCCCCTAGAGCAGACAGGGTTAAGGGTCTTGCTCAAGGACCCAGCAGTGTAACAGAGCCTGGATTTGAACCCGCAACCTTTGGGTTCCCAGCCCAACGCTCTACCCACTAGGCTACACTGTCCCTCCACTAGGCTACACTGTCCCTATTACACTGTCCCTACTTTATATTAGGTTTAAATATAAAGTAATCTGAAAATCTCCATCTTTGGAATACAAGAAGTTCGGCAAAAAACTTTGTTCTCTGTCAGGAGGTTGTAGCTAACAACCAAATAACAACTCCCACAATTGTCTTTAAGCCACATTAATACCGTCAAAGTTTTTCCATTTTATTAATGCACTAGTCTGGTTTTCCGTGATTACTCAATCTAGCTGTGTTTTAAAATCTTGCTTAATTTGAACACTTCACTTACCAGGTAAGTGTGAAAGAACAAATTACAACATGGTTGAGTTATAAGGTCAGTATCTTTCACTTTCTGGCTCTTGTAGATGTAATCTGTCTGGAAAGAGTGGCACATTCCAGCAAAGACCTGGTCACCCTGATTCTTCTAGCTTAGAGAAATATGACTGACCATAATCAATTGATAATGCCTCGGTCTGTTTAGACATTTACCTAATGGTACAACTGGTCAGAAATTAGTGTTTGTGTGCTAAACTTATCATGTGTTCTTGTATTTTTTCCTTTTTTCACCACTTTCCTAATTAGTCCTAACAGAGGCTATCAGCTCAGTGTCAGGTTCTCAAGATAAAACTCACCACACGGCTTTTCGCCGGCAGACAGCCAAGGGAAAAGATCAGTGAAGGTCTCAAGAAGACTTTATGATCATCTACTCCTAAAGTTACTTCTGATATATAAACAAGATTTATCCTACTTATTTACATATGATTTAAAATAAGGATGTTTTAAGTCATTACATCATGCTGTTTTAAATTCAGTTTATTAAGATGTATAACAGACATTTATACAACCAGCAGATCAATATAACAGACGATTCAAGCAGCAAATACATTTATTCTGCAAAAATAACACTGCTCAAATGTCTGTCAGTCAATCCCTGTACATCATCTTTCACAACCCGTATATTCCGCAGCTTTCCATTACAAAACATAGGCATACGATTGGGTTGGATTACTGTCTCAGTGCTCAATATTTTATTACCAGTGCTGCACTTTCACCTCCAGACAGGGGCCGGCCTTACAACTTAAACTCAAACAGATTTATACTGCATCTTAATAGTAGTCTCTACAATAACATTTGTAACCTAACAATAAAAAAATCTCACATAACAAAATGGTTATCCTTGATCGAAAAATGCATTCTTGGCTTAATTATGTGCTTTAAAATCAAACGTATTAAAGTGATTTACTACAGTTATATAATAACAATCCTTACATATGTATCAATCCGGTTACAATGAACCCTGAAGGTCAGTTAGGATGTCACGAATGAAAGGCAAAACCCTGCCTCAGCAAAGTCATCTAGTCTCCATCAGTGGCCAAGGGCTTTGGGTTCAGTGATGACAAGCAATGCACCCAATTAAAATACAGTTCAGGAAGAAAAACAGCAATGTCAGCTGCTGGCAAAGTTTGGATATGGGTTTTCTATTTCGGATAGAGATGAGTCCAGCAAGTCAGTAAAAAGAGAACTTGGCTGATTACAGAAGAAATGGTACTCAGAAATGTGAGTGCACATTTACTATCATGCAGCAGTGGTCAACTATAATCTATATAATCTGCCGAAATATTTAAGACCGCGTTCTAAATTTTTCTAAAGCGACAGTGTCATCTACATTAATTTTCTTGATTTTACCTCAAGAACTTTCATTAAAAGCTGTCGGACATTTCAGCTAACTTTGACCAACAAGGGGGTCGTCATACTGTCCTGAAGAGACAGGATAGAACAGTGAGGGGTATAATTTCATACCTCTTGTACAAACCTGATTCAGCTCTTCAGAAGTTTCACAGAAATTTGACATTCACTAGAAACAAATCTAGAGACTGGAACAAATCAAGACGAATAGATATTATCTTCAATATTTGTACATAAACTCAACAATGTATTGAGATGTTAATACCCTGCATAAACCCTGCAGCCAGCAGACAATGCATACATTTATGAAAAGGATAAATTACACCCCCATAAACAGGTTTAACACAAGGCACTCAGAATATTAATGAATAAAATGCAGTAAATATATTAATTCATACAGACACAAATGCTTAAATAGTCATTTATCCATTCTTTGCATGCATTCAGAAAGATGCTACACCCTGTTATGGCATAATGCCATAGACCTAGTCAGAGTTATCTAACATACTACCTATAAAGTATTGTATACCTAAGAAGGTTTTTCAAACAATTCAAATAATAAATTAATGACTTGCTAATAAATACTGTGTACCCAATACAAACCTTTCTATCAGAGCTCAACATTACTTCTAACTTGAGATAATGTTTTCTGTGCTGTCATGGTCTTGCTGATATTATTATGTCTTCATATAAATGTGTTGTAAATTATTCTGTGAATTAATGATGAAATCGAATCGAGTCCATTTAATCAGTGATATGAATTTGTTTACACATCATAACTTGATTCCGTTTTTGAAATGTCTGTGCAATTATGGGAATTATTTTAAGAAACTGGAGGACTCTAAAGCACCTGGTGGAAACCGAAGCACAAACAGACCACAAAAACATCACATATCAATTAGAACCAAAATTAGAATTTAGGACCCTGGAGCTGTGCAACAACAATATTCCATACAAATGACAATGTATTTACAATGCAATACAAAAATATTTTTTGTTTAAGCTAAAAAATATATAACTTTTTTCTTGCTTTAAATGTATGTGCATATCATGCAATCTGTCTTTTTATGAAAATCAGTAAAATTATGAAATTTAGCAAAACTAGACAAATTAATTGATGCCACCTCGTTTTGCTTTCTAAAATTCTGTTATAGATTATATAGTATGCACATAGTGCGACTACAAGGATGCTGTGTAAGCAAATGACTAACATTGTTCGTCATGCATTAGCCCAAAATATTTCAGAACTTATTATGATTCACTTGTATTTGTCATATTTAATATAATTATTGTTTTAAGTTAACATTACGCATAATATTTGTTAAATATTTTGCTCAAAACTACCTCTACCAGTTTAACTGATACACACCGTTTTCTGAATCATCAGATTTTAACAAAAAGGTCAGAACCGGGGTGGCATGCTGGCTTAGTGGTACCACTGTTGCTGGTTTTGATTCCCGGGTAAGGCAATCCGTTTTGTGTGGACTTTACTTGTCCTCGCAGTGTCTGTATAGATTTCCTCCATGAACTCATCCCACTGTCCAAAGACATGCAGCCAGGACAATTGGAGGTGCTGAAAATCGTCTTTTCTGTGTTTAACTTTGTACTCGGTAACAGACAGGTGACTTGTTCAGGAGCCTGGTATGTATTCCACCGTGACCCTAAAAAGTATTGATCAGTGGTAAAACTAGATTATAGATGGTGGGAAATTTTAACTGACACTTAAATAGTCAGACTTTATGTGGATTTTTATTTTTATAATATTCCTGTATATTTATATTGAAACTCTGTAAAGTACCATTGCTGCATTGATATCCAAAACAACTTACAATTACAACAGAACACCATTTGGAGCAACTAAGCATTGAAAGACTTACTCAGAGACCAAACAGTAGCAGTTTAGTAAGTAGTGTTAGTTGGGCTTAAACCGGTAACTTTCTAATCGCCAGTTGAGTGTCTTATCCACCAAGCCATTACTGCTCTACAAGCAATCACTGCCTTGTTTACAAAGTCAGAGAAGAAAAGCATGAATAAAAGTATAAATGCTTGAATGCTAATCTATCCTCATTGTGCTCAGTGACTACGCTGAATGCTTCTCATTACAGCTTACTGTCATTGATTACTTGGCACTTTTAATCTGTATCAGCTGCAGACTTTCACTACCTATCTCAGCACAAATGTTTTCCTTAAATATTAGTTCAGGTTGATATACACATGCTATGGAAAAAGCTCTGGCAGTAAACAACAGGTGATTCTAGTTTTGATGCCATAACACTAAAATGGAAAGTGACCTCAACAGTCTAAGTGCATAAAACCAAACAAAACAAAGGTCACCGTTAAGCCCACTGTTACGTACTCAGCAGTGCTTTTGGTGTCCAGACAGATAAACATGAGTGTCTCTTTTACCTAATGGCATCCCTACGTGTTTTACCAATGCTGGGGTTTCTTATCTTGTCTTTGTGTTGTCTACATTTTGTCACAGATACTCTATCACAATGATCTACAGTCATCAAACCAACATGTGCACAAAGTAAACGAAACCTGATAAAAAAACTACATCTGCTCTACAGAACCCTGACCTTAGCTATACAACTTGAAATGTACCGTAACATAAATTGTCACTTTATTGACCAACCATGAACTCTCGAAAAGATCACAAAGACATCACACTGTTTTAGAATTCAATTCTCAATTGGAAGTGGATTGGTCAGATGTACAAAAACATTCAGCTTTATATAATGTTTACCAAGATAACATTAGCATAGTATGCTACACCAATGAGAACAAACTAATTGTCTTAAGTTAAAATCTTTAGATACGTTTGTTAGATTTTTTTAGAATAAGAATTTAATGATTACTGAAAAGAATAACCAGAAATATCTTTTCTAGTGAATCTGTCCTGTGCAGTTAATACAAAAATACTATATTTGCTACTATTCACAAATTCATGATCTTTTAAGGACCAATTGATAGGAATGTAAAAAACTGCTCCAGAGAGGATCTGGCAGAAACACCACAGTATAAATATTTATGTTGTCTGGTTCTATTTAAAACATCTTCTTTCTAAAAAAAATTGTTTAAGAGTAGACAGAAAATATTTGGTTGACAAGTCGCCCCATTGGAATTATATGATCCTTTCTGCATTCTGAGCAGTTTGGAAATCTTGAGCATTAAAGATTTAGCTTTCCGTATAACAAAACTGATCTGTGAAACGAGCCTAACACACAGGAGTAAAAGAAAGAGTAAGCTAAATGAACACGTCATATAATGTTAAGAAAATTGTTACAGAATAAGAATTTGCCAATATGTTAACAGCCCATTTAACAAAAAAGTCAGATCCTTATAAATCCTTATCCGTTGACAAAAAAGTCAGAGCCTTATAAGTTTGTGTAATCACTTAACCTATAACTATTAAGCATAATTTGCTATGCATGTAAGGTCAACGGTGCAAACTGTTAATTTTAGTTTTACTGCGAAATGTAGATGATTAAAGGTTATGCGCTACCTGAAATATTCAATGTATTTACATGAATGACAAAGCAAATGTAAAATGACTAGAAAACGCTGAACTGACAGCATGGTTTGTCTTAATGAACAAATCTAAATGAAAAAAAAATTTAAATGGTTTTGACAATAAAAAAAAACCTTTACTGATTTTGGGCTGGGCTTTTCTCACAAACACCATTGTTAATGTTTAGGTCAGCAAAAACGTTTAAAGGAACAATGTGTTCAGCAAAGTGCAACGGTGGGAACTCATGTGCAAAACCATGATACTGCTCTTTAATACATTCTAATAAAAAACAAGCATTTTATATTTTTACATTCCAAATAGATGTCTATTTAGAGCTCAGTCAGATTCCATACTGCCGAATAGTCATTGCTATTGGTAAGCTGCATAGAAAGAATTAAAGGGAAAATCCACTGAAATTGCTTTACCTGTCTCCTGACATTTATTTTAGAATTTTGGGTGCAGCACAACCATGCATTTGAGGCAACCTTTGGCCAGATCTGCATCATTTTGTGGTTTCCTGATATGATAGCACTAACCAAAGTACTATAAGTGTATGCATAGCATTAAATCATAAATAGATCTTCTTTATGTATTACTATTTCAAAACAAAGTTCACCATTGAACTTGACTTGACTTCATTCATTCAGATTCATTTATTTCTATTTGCTACTAAAGCTGAGTTTGGCATTTTTCAAGGAATGCCATTTTTTTCACTTTGCCAGTTTCCATTACTCTTGTCCAGAGAACAGTTGCTTTCATATTTATCATCAGAACTCTTCTGATTCTCAGCAGCTTCTGCAGCTGCCTCCATCACTTGTTTCTCTCCCTGATTAGTTTCACGATGGTAGAAATAGTTAAAATTAGAAACAATTACAGGAACAGGCAAAGCAATAGTTAGCACACCTGCTATGGCACAGAGGATGCCCACCATCTTCCCTCCCAAGGTAATGGGGCACATGTCACCATAGCCGACTGTCGTCATTGTAACCACAGCCCACCAGAAACCTTCTGGGATGCTTATGAATTGTGTTTCGGGTTCGTCAACCTCAGCAAAATAAATGGCACTGGAGAATAGAATGACTCCAATGAAAAGGAAGAAGATAAGCAAGCCAAGTTCCCTCATGCTGGCCTTCAGGGTCTGCCCCAGAATCTGAAGTCCTTTAGAATGACGGGATAGCTTAAAGATTCTAAAAACCCTTACAAGTCTGATAACACGTAGAGTGGCTAAGGACATGTTCTGGTTAGCTGCTGAATCCTGAGTCGCCATGAGCTCTGTGATCACAGTGATAAAGTACGGCATGATAGAGACAATATCGATCACGTTCATGATGTTGCTGAAGAATTCACTTTTACTGGGACACACTATGAAGCGCACACCGAGTTCAAAGCAGAACCAGATGATACATACAGTCTCAACAACAAAAAATGGATCCGTAAAGACAGATTCCAGGGGTTTGTGAGGACTGCCTGAGGATATTAGTGTTCCATTAGCATCACGAGTTAGGTTAACGATTTGATGAGGAAAATCACGGTCTTCACGGAATTCTGGGAGAGTTTCCAGACAGAAAATGCAGATGGAGATTGTAATAACAAGGACAGACACTAAGGCTACAGATCTAGCAGCACTTGAACTTTCTGGGTACTCAAACAACAGCCAAAACTGTCTGTATAGCTCACTTTCTGGCAGCTGAGGTTCAGGTTCTTTAATAAAACCTTCGTCCTCTCTGAACTGTTCCATCACCTCATGGCCTAGCCTGTAGAACACAATTTCATCAGCAAAAACATCTAATGGAACGTTTGCTGGTCTCCGGATTTTACCCCCGGACTGATAGAAGTACAGGATTCCATCAAAACTTGGACGATTGCGGTCAAAAAAATACTCATTCTTCATTGGGTCAAAATAGTCGATCCTTCTTTTAGGGTCACCAAGTAGTGTGTCAGGGAACTGGTTAAGGGTTTTTTGTGTTGTTTCGTACATCATTCCTGAGACATTGATGACTACTCTTTGGTCACCCTCCTCAAGTTTCTGCTTTTCTGCAAATAAGTCATCACAACAATCCTTAGCTACCTTGCCTAGAAGAACCTCATTAGGACTGCCCTCACTGTTCATAAGTACCTTCCAGTTAGAAATGAGACTGTTGCAACTGGATGTCCCTTTTTTTGTAAGTGTTGTAGGAGATGTTGGAGTGTTTCCAGGCCTTCTATGTCTTCGTGGCGAATGTGTCGGAGTATCCAAGCCCCGTGTCAACTGGTTTGGTTCTGGTGTCTCTGAAGTAGGTGAAGTTGGATATCCTGAATCACTTGGGTCTCCCAGGTTAATTCCAATGTCATCCAAGTTCTCAAAGTTGACCAATGGAACCTCCATGGTCTCCTTCCCCTCTTAGGGGCACACCTGAGTCACCTAACCCAGGGCGAGCTACTATGTGGAAACCACTTGTTTAATGTATACTTCAGAGTATAGCAATGTAGAGGAGGATCCAGACTTGTCCTAAGTTTGTTTGCAGTGGGAAGTCGAATCCTGAGACACTGTCACATGATCTGCAGATAAACAGTACAGAACAGACATGTTATTACAAATATTGCAAAGGGTAAAAAGGTCATAAGTGAATTAAACTTTACAAGATCAATCGATTCATTTAACTTCCTTATTGGAAATTTTATCAACACTTATTCTGGTTAGTGTCATGGTGGACATGATTTTACACTCCAATTCAATAAGTACAGGGCCAGAAAAACCTAAACAGGGTGGCAATTTATCATTGGGCTTTAGCACACCCTGAAACTCTTAGCAGCAATAGGCTAGTGTAATAGACTGCTGCACCACCCAAGAACCAATTTCATTTCATTTTTATATTAACATTGATTTTGGTCTTTTATCTCAGAAAAATATGTAATGTCTGTCCCCTAAACAATATCTAATGCACAGTTGATTTTATGAAAAGTTTAATCCAAAGCATAACATTTTTTCATCATGCCAACACAAATCACCAAATTACATATACAAAAAAGAAGCTTTTGTTTGAAGGAAAAGAAACATGAAGAGAAAGAAAAAATACATCATACAATTTTCTTTTCAAAATCACAATATAAGAATATATATAATGGGCTAGCTAATTCATTGCACTCTGGGATTACAGCTGTGCTATTGATTGACCGGACTCCCACCTGAAACGGTGTGCTTTGTCTTGAGGGAGGGACGGTCGAACAGTTTTTCTCATTTGTACTGCTGCAAGTGTTGTGTTAGCTGGTTGTGGTGTCAGCATGTAAAACTGTACTCCAGGACTCCGAGCACATTTCTGTACTATTGTAACACTGTTGAAAGTTGAACACATTTAATACTATATTATCAGTATAACATAACTAGGGAGTTTTACATAGTCAAATTCAACTGTGTCACGGCCTGGTGATTTTTCTTTTGAATAGAGGTAGTGACTGTGCCCATAGAAACAGAAATAGGGTTACAAAATTTTAACAGTGTTTTCTTAAAGGTCTGGAAAATGCTTTAATTATCTAATGGTGAGAGGAAATTTGATAAGATGCTCAGATGTAATTCAGGATGGAGCAATCCTGCCAAGGAGACCACTGACTTTATGCTCTTTAAAATGGTGCAGTCCAACCAACCGTATTTTCAAGGACACCAAGATGAACAGCTGTATTTTCGGAGTATTATACTCATTGAGAAAGTAATTACAAGGCAATACTTGAAACTTTTAGCCATTAAAAGAACTCTTTATATCAGAATAGGGGATTTTTTACACAATAAGTGTATAAAACGAAGATACGTGCTCATCATCTAGTCACAAAAAGGAACCTTTAAACTATCATGATTATTGTTGTGAATTGTTTTGCATTACATTTTTTGCATTACAATTTTGGCTTCCATGATTATTCTGATTAAGTAAGGTTTAGCTAATTCTGAAGAACATTTTAGATTATGGATCTATTACAAACAACATTCTAGTTATGAAGACTAAAGTGTTTACTTTTATGTCATCTATGATAAGACACCTGCTTTCTAAAGGGTTCAGAGGAGACAGGTAACTAAAGCCTAAACAAAGCATTTAGCCCTCTCATTACTTGACACTGTGAAACCATCAGCAGCTAAAGAGAGAAGTTACTGGCACCATGACAACTCCAGTGGCAACACTGGACAGTAACACACCTGACACCTCTCACCTTCGCACTGTGTGATATTCCACTGGCCCTATTAGAATACGGCATGGACGCCCTTTCCACGATAGTATTCAGAGGCGCTATATTACACCGACTCTGGACTTTCATGTGCCCTTGACTTTTTTCAATAGACTTATTAACTCCTTTGTTGTTTGTAAAAACACAATTTTAAAGTTGTCTCACAGAAGATTTCACAGAGTTCAGAAAATCACTTGCTATTGTAAAAAAGCCAAATAAATTTTGAGCCAAATATTACATACGTTCTAAAAAATTAAATTTCCTTATGTCAGCTCTCCATACTTGCTTATGTTTGCTTTTCTAGAATTGATGCAATGCATTTAATGACTTGCAGCTTGTTTCATTAAAAAATCCGAAACGAGATACAATAGACTAATCTTTGTACTATAAATAATTAAATATTAAGAGGGAACTGAAATAGGTCATTTGTTTAATCAGTCTGAAGAGTGACTCCATAACATCAAGCTAATTGTGAAGGTTTGGCATGTATTAGCAGAACGCCTTGTGAGGTTTTTCAGTAGATTACATTATGGACAATGCACTGCTCTTTTGCAAAGCATAAAACACTTACTGTCCCCACCAGAATTAAAGATATTCACAATCAAATCCAACTAATATCTGGTAAGTGGAAGATTTATTCGGTTGATTAAAGGAATTGAGGGGCTTACAAAGTCTGCAATTGTTTACCGATAAAGATCCCCCATATGATTGTGGAGTTTAAAAACATAGCTACCTACCAGGTACCAGGTACATACCAGGTAGATGCGATATTTTATAATTTTGGAGAGTTTTTTAAATCTATATATAAATGTTATATTTATTAAAAATATATTTAAATACTTTCTCTCTTACATGCGTTAATACCAGTCAACATTAGCATGTGTAATTCACATTATAGGATAAAAGGTGTTCTTTGCAATAAAGACATTATAAACATATATAAATATAAAGAAAACTAACAGGAACTATAGGTTTCCCCAGTGCCTGTGTGTCTTCTATTTTTCACTGGCTGCTTATCAGTCGCTTTTCTTGCACAGTCAGAGTTATAAATTATGCACCTTAGGCTGTCTAGCCAGTGACCACAACTTTAAATTGTATATTTCTTATATGCTTAGTTTGTATATTTTTGTGCACTCAATGCTAAATGCTTTCATGCAATGAAATAAAAAAAACTATAATTGCTTTGAAGCATTTAATCTTATGTTATTAGACCCAAGCCAAAACTACTTAATCAGATTTGGGATACTTGAAAATAACATTCAGGAGCTGGTATGTCATATTGAGGAGACAGCAAAGGAATGTAACGTTGATAAATGCAGAAAAAAGTCTTTCTATATTTAGAAATTAGAGTCTCAAATGTCACAGAATGTGCTGTGGAAAAAGTCAAGAAAAAGAAGGCACATGGACAATTTGACAAGGGTTTGCAGAAACAAGTCATTCGCATCATCAGCATGCTAGGATTGCTGAAAGGTTTGGGCTGGCCAGTAGCCACATATGGATGTGAAACCTAGACACTGACAATGAAAAAAGCTGTAGAAACTTGCTGAAAATCTCCTGGAAGAAGATTCTGACTATTGTGCAAGTTTACAATAACAGAGTCATTATACATCCGGCAAGTTAAGATAAAGTGGGCATGTGCAAGACACAACTTAACAACATTAAAGGAAGTTTTATGAATGGATATGTGGAAGACCAAAAAGACTTTGGATTGACAACATCTTGATGTGTATTGCATTATCAGGGCCAGGTGTCTTACAAGCAACATAAGGTTCAAGGTAGTACACTATGGTTAAGCGTCACTAACTTAACATAGGCCAATTACAAATAAGAATAAAGCCAAGAAAGAGATAAAAAAATATATAAAAATAATAAAGTAAGAAAGAGATAAATAAAACAGTGACATCTGCCATAAAAAGCCACAACTTGAAGCTTGTATGGTTCCACTTTGGATAAATGGTGTTATACTGCCACTGGGGCAATCTACACACCCATTGTGAGGCTTAAAATGCTGCATTATGGTGAAATCACAGAAAACTACAGAATTGTGAAATTACATGGCAGCGGGAATACTTGACAGGAAACAAGGTCCAGTTACAAGGCTCCAAAAAATAAACACGGAAACAAAAAGTCCTTCACGAAGAACATAATAATGTAAATTAATCCATCATCACAGGAGACTGTGATCAACTTTTTCGATATGGCAAGTATTTTAAAGCCGGATGCCCTTCCTGATGCAACCCTCTTACGGACTAGCTAGGTAGTACCAACCTGAACAGGGGCAATGCAGAGTTTTAAACCAAACCATTCAGACCAAACCATTCAAACACCATTATGCTGTTTCAAATTATACAAATAATAGTAATAATAATAATAATAATAATAAAATGTAATATTCAAACAGTAAACATTATTACAATTGTAACGATAACTACACACATCTGCTGTTTGGCATTTTTTTGAATCTAATAACAAAAGATTTGTATCAAACAAAAGGAAAACAATATTTGAAGAAATGACACAGTATTTAGTTTTGACAAATTGTATCTATTTACGGTAAACAATAATAACAAACACATGCATAATTCTAATGAGAAGATATGACCTTTTGAACAAAACATATCACATATTTTCTTTTTGCTGCCACATTGAGAAATTCAAATATTCAATGTATAAAAAAAATCCTGTTTTAATTATGTATAAAATTGTGATCATGTGTACATTTTGAATTTATTCCTCCAAAAATAAGCAAAAGCTCATAACTAAAATTTTAATGTAATTATGTACTATAAGTTGCAGGTCAAGAAACAAGATATACTAATTAATGGATAGAAGAAACTAACTGTACAATAAATATACTAACACCAGTTTTATTATTTGACTTACAGAATATGATTTTGTCCTATTTTATTTAAATTGTAGCTGTATTTCTGTGTTGGCATGTTCACTAGGACAGAGAACAGAGAGGACAGAGAGGACAGTGACAGGAACATCTGTCCTTATCCTGCAGCATGTGGTCTGCAAAAATGCACAGAGAAATGATATCTAACTCCACTGCAAAGTGTGTGTGTGTGTGTGTGTGTGTGTGTGTGTGTGTGTGTGTGTGTGTGTGTGTGTGTGTGTGTGTGTGTGTGTGCACGCGTGTGCGTGTGTGTCAGATAGAAAAAAGCCCGAGATTTGTAAGAGCATCAATCATAAAACTGTAGCAAAGTTTCCCTGGATACACCAGAAGGATAAACCCATAGTTTTACACTTGGCACATCTGGGATAATCTGCTGACTATGCACACATTGCAGCACTATAGAGGACAGTGAGTTCTTTGTGTAGTGTTACAGCATCTCTTAAAATATTCTTTCAATAGAGTTTTTTTTTACATTCTTTAAAAGGTCAGTTACTTGATGGTGTTTAATTGGCCCAGATTGTAATGACGTAATTATGTAAAAATATGATTAATTATAATACAATAAATAATGTTTCGAACTCTAAAGGGATGAAACAATTTTGTACTAAAACCATTTATTTAGTTTAAACTAATTTATCATTAATTTCATTTGCAGATCTTTCTCAAATTGAATTACACGATGATTTAAAATTATTTTAAAATGAACAAAAGTGAGATAAATTGTATTTATATAATATAAAGAGTAATTAAAGTTTTTTTCTCAAGTTTTTTCACAATTATGAAAATAAACATGATCTCACTTTTTTCTATTTGTAACAATAATTATTTCAAGTTATTATTTTAAATAAATATAATGCAACTTATTTAGATTTTATATACACCTTATATTTTAAATAAAAGCATGTTTGAATGGTTTTTAAAATATACCATATAAGGCATGAAATATTAAAAAGCTTACCAAATAAAAGAAAAAAGAAACACAATATTCCAAAAGGCAGATAGGCCAAAAACTTTCAAAAGAAATTTATATAATTACTATAAACTGTAATTGTATTGTAATTATAACTATAAACTAGTACTAGTGGAAAACTACACAGACTTATTATTACTCTAAACATCACTGAAACTTTGACACACTTCACATATACACGCATGTCTACACACTTTGGTTAAATAATTGAGATAAATACTCACCAGAATGTCACTTTACTTAAGTGTCTATTTGAGTTTGTTGCTTCAGGTGACCTGGGACTGTCTCTGTTTCTTCTATTCTTCCTCTCAGTCTGTCTGACAATCAGATCCCTGCAGCCCCAGGATCAGTTAAACCTCTCCCGCAGTAATCTTATGCCTCCTAAGTAACCTGAGATCCAGAGCCGTCACACAAACTCACACCCGCACACACAAACACACACAAACAATGTCTTACCTCTTTCATCATACTTTGTTTGAAAGTTTGTATACATGGATGTCACGTCACACCCCCTTGTGCTGCCTCGACCAGGGCTGAGGTGTATTGATGAAGCAGGGGAGAAGCAGTCAGTACATAAGTCAGCTCACTTCTGAGACTCTGAGAAAAATAAAAGGGGAAAGGACCGAAAGACCCAAGTGTGAGTGTGTGAGTAAGCCAACTCACACACTCACACACACACACCCAGACTCTCTCTCTCTCTCTCTCTCTCTCTCTCTCTCTCTCTCTCTCTCTCTCACACACACACACACACACACACACACCCACACACACACACACACACACACACACACACACACACACACAC
>JAOUQU010000012.1:2261054-2281807 GCA_028566735.1 Ammoglanis amapaensis | reverse complement strand
GGTCTCGCTCCTCCATATTTAACTGAACTCATCCAGGTCTACTGTCCCCCTCGCAGTCTCAGATCCTCCAATTCTGCGACAACTCTGACTGTCCCACACACTAATCTCGTCCCGCTGGGTGGAAGATCCTTTAGTGCAGCTACCCCCAAAGTCTGGAACTCTCTTCCACCATCACTCCATAACTCCACCAGTCTGTATATATATATATATCTGCCATGTAAAGCGACCTTGGGACTGTGAAAGGCGCTATATAAGTATAACTTATTATAATTATTATTACTGTTACTAAAACTTAATTTGAGCCTGAGAGGGTTAAGAGAGCTCATGTTACTGGGCTTGATACTACATGTTATGTGAGGCTTCCAGGTAGAGCTGATTGAATTTTTTTACTTACTCACCAGCACTGAGAGTCAGAACTCCTAACATGACTCATCTCTCTTATGCACATGCCCAAATCATCACAAGCACTCTTTCAAACGTTGTCTCTAAAACCAATACCTATAATAAACTCATTCGAAATCATTGTTCATACTCGTAACAATGCACCACTCCAAATATCATTTACCCTTATTGCAGTCTTGCAAAGCTTCCGTTTTTGTCTGGCAGATTTTGTCATAATTCACTTTAGGAAATTGCCGTCCTTTCCATAGTTTTTCCTCTCTACCAAATTCTTAGTAACTTCATATATTTGACCCCAATCACTTAAACTTTAATCACTATGGCTGCTTGTAGTTTGACCTCCATCTTTTAAAGGGTGGCATGTTGGCTAAGTGGGTAGCACCGTCACCTCACTGCAAGAAGATCCTGGGGAAGTTTCTCAGGTGGGACCACTGAAGATTTAAAACAAATTAGTGTCCACAACAAATTAGTGAACTAATTAAACTTGCTTAATCAATAAATGCAGTGCATCTGTCATTGATGTAAACAAAAGAATAAAACATGACATATAATTTCTAACATGAATTTTAATAACAGAAAATAAACAAAACTTGTCCTCCTTGCTCTTGTTATTGCTACAATTCACAATGTCATATACAAGTATTATATTCCAAAGGGGCCCTTGTGTAACATCTGTTTGTCATCTCACTGCCGTCACAATGTCCTCATACACATTTAGCACCACCCTCACAAACTTTTCTATGAATGATTTCAGTTTTTTATTTCAGGGCTCAGCACAACAAATCATGGTCCGCATTATTGCTTTGGCATGGTATTTAAGTTGGATGCCCTTCCTGACGCAACCCTCTTATTTATTTTTGACAGCATTGGTTTGTGCATCCTAGTGGCTAGGGTAGTGTCCAGCTAATCAGTGCCAACCGAGTGTCAAAGCTAGGAGAATTGTCCCGAGAAAGGAGCTGCCAAGCATGGGGAGAGAAGACTAAACAAGAGGCTTATGGATGCTTTGACGTTTTTGTCTGGCAGATTTTGTCATAATTCACTTTAGGAAATTGCCATCCTTTGGAAAAATTGGAAAAATTGTTTTTGTAATACAGCTAAGTTACCGAGCTTTTCTTTGTATAGAAAAGTTGCTGCAGCATCCCATGAATTTATAATAATGAAAAATATTGGTGGGGTTATGAACTGCCAAAATTGTATTTGACCATTCTTCATTAAGCAAAGAGGATCTAGCTGCAGACACACTGCACCATCCAATTAATAAAATTGCACTGCAGAAATATGATGGGTTCATCCCCATGGGCATCTTTATGTCTTAATAAGGTTTTTTGGACCTGATCCACCACACTACTAAAAATGTGTGAAAGAATCCAAATAATTTACAAAATGTAATATAAGGTAAGACAAATCTTAAACAAAATCTATCAACTTAAAATAATGGGTGATTATTTTGTACCTCTTTTAACATTTTTTAAAGTAACCACAATGTAAAATACATTTCATCACATTTCCAATTGTTAAGAAATGTAACAGAGATTGATCGTCTCCTTTTTATGGTAGTCTGGTTCAGAGTGATTTCGAAAACGTCCAGCGGGATTATTTTTATTAGGTAAACAACAAAACCTGACAAAATCACCAGTATAGACAAGCAGAACTAATATGACAACAAATAGTTCCACTTTGGGGGTTCAAATCCAGACTTTGCTACACTCCGCTTCACTGCTGGGTCTTTGAGCAAGACCCTTAACCCTGTCTGCTCCAGGGGCACCGTACGTTGGCTGACACTGCGCTCTGACCCCCAACTTCCAGACAAGTTGGGATATGCGAAGAGAAACATTTCATTGTACTGTACATCTGTATATGTGTAATGACAAATAAAATTGAATTTAATTATTTAATTTAATTTACCTTCTATGACCTGTCAACATTCAGTCCCAGCGGACTAATAATAATGACATTTTGGCTGAACACTTTGCTAATTGTGCTCAGATTGTAGTTGTAGACAGATAATATATACGTTTTGATACACCTTTTTCCCTCAAGATGTATAAATATTTTAATAAAAATAGAAAGAAATAAGAATTAAAAGTTCTTTTGTGATGTTCCTATGGAACAATGCTTATGGCCATAGCATTAAAGTTAATTCATAAATTCATAACGTTTAAATGAGGTTCTGTCTCTGATTAGCTTCGTGGTTACACAAACCACCCATACTTCTGTAGCAATTCTGTAGCAGCTTACAGCATAAAAGTGATGTCGTTCAAAACAGCGTTTTTGGAAAAGGTTTAAACTAGAGAGTATTAAACTATTTAATATCTCTTATGTGAGATGTTAGAAACATTTTGTGCAAGGAACTTCCATTTGTGTAACATATAAAACTATTATATAAAATAATTTATGTTGTATTGAAATGTCTAACTGCTCCACCCCTCCATCCTAATTTTAGGTTCATTTGGCCTATTTCACAGCATCTCAAAGCATTTAAATATTCCTTTCAAACTCTGACTCCAACGGTGGGACCATCTGTGGATAATCCATCTGTGGATCATCAGCCCGGTTTGTTTGTGTATGCGAAGACGTCAAATAGAAAGCTGAAGATTAAGTTTTTACTTCTTCTATGTATGCAATATTTCTATCCTGTGAATATGGGTTGATATTCTTAGGAACAATAATTCACACCAGCTATTGTTAGTTGCACTGTATTGTTTTTGAACTGATCCAAATGTAAAAATAATTTATACTGACTCGGATGATTCAATACATTAAGAAACACTTGACTGCACTTATTCCTCTGTGTTGTGCATGCTAATGATTTAATAAATATTGCCTATTGAGTGCCACTGAGTATTTTAAAGTAATCTGCATATCCTTTTAACTAAAGAAATCATGGACTCTTCTGAGCCAGAGCTTTTAGCAATACAATCAATATAGCTGACTATATATGAAGGTAATAAAATGAAATATTGATTTTTATTATGCTCAGTTGACATACACAAGCACTCTATGCATTACGAATGACTTTATGCATTACACTGTACATATTTTCACAAAAGAACTAGAAGAAAAAATATTAGTGTTATGTTTGTTGGGTAACTTCATACACTGTGTACATTTCATACATTTAGTAAGAAGCATTTAGTACTGTCAGCAACACCGTGAATATTAATAATCCCTTTTTTACAGAAATAACTGATTATGTTGGCACAGACCCCTGCCCCAGTGGTGCCCTTTCATTTTCAATAAAAAATATGTGGCTAATAAAACAGACAACGCAACAAGCTATTCCCAAGTATACCCACAAAGTGCATCTGTATGGTAAATGTCACTCAAAAAGGTAAGTAAATGTAAGTTGTTCTTAATAGTGTGGTTGGTAAAATCAGACCTCAGAAATCTGCCATACATTCATTGATTACCCCTACTTACATCCTCTAATGCTGGGCTGGTGATGGATTGCTATATCCTGACAGATCTTTTAAGCCTCTTCGTGGCTCATCTTGGCACGCAGCTCTAAAACCACACTAATAACACAAATCTACTTATAATGCCAGAGCAACACGTGTTAAAATAGCTCCATTGTAAAATTAGTCAATAAAAGAGTGTTATTAAAAGTGCTGCGTTATTAACAGTTTTATTATTATTATTATTATTATTTATTATTATTAATTGTAGATCTATCTGTCTGATTTTCACAGGCTTTTTGTTTCCCACTAAGAAAGATGTGGGTTTAGTCAGTTTATGTGGCCTTAGTGGTTAGCACTGTCGCCTCACAGCAAGAAAACTGGGGTTCAAAGTTCCAGAACCTGTGTGGGTTTACTCCGGACATTCCAGTTCCCTCCTACAGTTCAAAAACATGCACTAGGTTGATTGGCGATAAAAGTGAAATTGTGCTGAAGATACACAAGATCCCCTTAGCAATACGGGTTGGAGAAAGACTTGCAATCTGCTCTAAAAACAATTGCTAATAAACCCTGGAAATGGGTAAAAAAAGGTGTGGTGTATGGAAGTCTGTGTTCTTGGATCTAATACCTGGCCATATGGCAAATATGGCGTCCAGAAGAGAGAGATGACCAATTCGTATAAAAGACATTTTTCAAAAAGCCTAAACATTCCTATTGTTTCTTTATTAAGTCTAAAGAGACAGTCAATGTACAATAATTGTCTACTCAGACTGATCTTCTCATTGGTAGATGGTATTGTGTATGATGGCTTTGCTGAACTTGCTTATTGGGAGGTGGAATCCCTGAACTCTGGAACATGTAGTAAAGGATTTAAGCTCTAGGGGGCAGGAAAGACAAATTAATCCTTGATGTGCGTTTCCTGGTTCCAGTAGGACACAAATCTCTTTTCACAAATCTTCAAATCTTTCAGAACAAAAATAGCTTCGTAAACATCACGAGGCAATTAAGATGACTGCACTTAAAAAGATCCCTCTGTGAGCTCCCATTTCCTCCCTTTCAGCTTCCTAACAAGCGTAATACTAGTAAATACTTTAAACCTCAAAAGCATTTTCAATCAAACTGAGACAATAAATAAAATTTTGTCTGATAATACACTCAGTCTGGTTTCATTAATTCATTTTAAAAGGGATTTATTTACTGATTATATTAATAAATTAATTTGTGTGCTCACGTTGTGATAAATTGCACCTTGGTGTCATGTTTTATCCAACCTGTTTTATCTATTCCTGTCTTCTGTGAATATTCCATCAGCCTCACCCCCCTTTCCCCATGTTCTCGAATTGCTTTATAACATTGCATTTAGCCGACGCTTTTATCCAAAGCGACTTACAATGAGCAGACAGGGGTCTTGCTCAAGGACCCAGCAGTGTAGCGGAGTTTAGCAGAGCCTGGATTTGAACCCCCAACCTTTGGGTTCCCTGCCCAACGCTCTACCCACTAGGCTACATTGTCCCTTATAAAAGAACAGCTTCTAATATTCTTAATTTCTTTCATCCTTTCTGTCATGTTGGACGAACATCAAAAGAACAGAATAATGCTAAATGGACCACAGTAGACTTCTTACTTGACTTGTGCCAAGTAGCCTCATATTTCTGATTACTGAGACCACACAGTGCAATACACTCAA
The DNA here is from genome assembly GCA_028566735.1 of Ammoglanis amapaensis. Classification (NCBI taxonomy): domain Eukaryota; kingdom Metazoa; phylum Chordata; class Actinopteri; order Siluriformes; family Trichomycteridae; genus Ammoglanis; species Ammoglanis amapaensis. Next base: position 2,276,326 of record JAOUQU010000012.1, on the reverse strand, counting down.
GAAGGCCTTGTCACAAGTTCAGAAATGATCTAATGTTTTGATGATAAATTAAACTTGGTATTTTACTTTACAGTTCATAGTTAATATTCATAGTATCACATTATTAGGACACTTTACCTTATATGTGCCTGCCATTCTTGACAACAAGCTGGAAAATGACTGGAATGTAACAGAAACTTGGACAGGCATGGGATAAAGTTCCATTGGATGCAATAAATCAAATTCAGCCATATAGAACAGTGTATGTCTGGCACAAAAAGCCAAGACATATGACCAGAACAATATTATTCCAACAGTCAAGCATTTTGGTGGGTCAGTGATAATTTGGATATGTTTTTCTGCTGCAGGAAATGACAATCTTATCTGTGACATGCATCACAGATTCACATCAGTACCAAGACATTTTAAGGAGGAACATTGTGCCTTATGTGATAAAACTGAACCTTAGTGATAATTAGACAGTCCTACCAGATCATATGCACACTTCCAAGTCAAGTCATGCTTCGTCAAGGAATCAATCGTGGAATAGGCTGAAGTGACTTTTTCCAGTTTTTAATCTCAAAGAAATATTATTTCAAAAGCCGTTGCAGCCATCAGATCTAAGCGAGGAGTTTGTTAACACCTGATAAGAGCACCAACGCAACTTGGTTTTATGGTATATAGAGAATGAGGGTTAAATACATTTGCATTTGAGCATATGTCAAGAAAACTAAATGTTAAATTTAATTACAATAATGTAATTTTTTTCTGTTTAGTACCTTTTATGGCAGGGGTAGTTATATTTCGTTAAACAAATTTACTTCTGTAATCAAGGTCCTTGCAAATGTATAAAAAAGACCCCAAACACATAGAGTCTAGTCGTCCGGTTTCAGCAGCCATGGTGGGTAGCAAAGTTAAGGAAAATTTTGAGCAGTAAAGTTAAGAATTTCATCACCTAGATGCCTTCTCTTTAATTTCTATGCCACATGTGAAGACTCAGTTAATGGTCTCTTCTTTACACCAATCAGTGGATATTCAAAAAAGCTGAACTGAATATACAGCCACACTCTGTCCATTATGTTTTTACTGTACTATAACATAAGTTAAAAATGTAACAGGCAAAATGCAGACAGATTTAAAATGAACTTTTATTTCGTTTAATTTTTTTTTCATTCATATATCGATGTAGCATGAGAACAGGAATGCACATTTAAAATTATATATGCATTGTCCCACTGATTAGATTGTCTTCTAACTGTAACTGAAAGTTACTTTTAATAATGGCATTTTTAAAAAAACATTTTCACGATACTCCATTATTGTGTTTATGTTTTTCATACAATTGCTTGTAATGAATAAAAGTGTTTACACTATAGGGCACATAGTAGTGGAAACGTCTTACATATGAGAGCTATAACAAAAAAAAATCAAAGCTTTCACAGTTTTTGAACAACATTTTAAAATTAAAATAAATTACAACTAAAGTGCATATGGGGTGTGGGGTATTTAACTAGAAAATATGTATAGTATAAAATATAGTATACTATGAAATAAAAATAATTTAGTAGTTTGCGACACTATTGTAATAATTTCAGTGAATTAGTGTACCAATCTACCACTGAAATGTTCTGAGCTATTGTTACAACACTTAGGAACACATTTTAAGTACAAAGTTTTAGAACAATGGAACAAAGATTCACGAGTACACAATGCAAAGCATGCTCACAACACAGAACTAAAAAGGTTTTTAAACCTTGGTTTTACTGACATGGCATGAAGTTCCTACTTCAATAAAATCAGACTAAATACAATAGGATACATCAAACAGACATTCAAAGCAGATGATCACTGATACTCAGTTAAAATGTCTAAAATGGAATTTATTTCATTTATTCCGTTTATTCCATTTTGGGTGCCATTTATTAATATCATTTCAATTCATCCTTTGCTTGGTCTTACAGTGATCAATGCCAAGCAAATGGGACTAAGTGTTCATAGTGAAGCACTTCGGAGTAGCAGCTTGTCATAATTGGGTATTAAGGTTGTTTTATATAGACTAGGCTTTTGTTTCCCACAAATGAGCATTGTTTTTTTTATTGCAACAACAGAGCTCATTCAAGTCTGACATTTTCTATGAACAATATGCAGGAGAGATAGGTTTTTGCATCCGTTTAATCCTTGGCAATGACATGATCATGTTTTAAATGCCTATAACAATAATGCCTTAAGACATACATAGCTCAAATATAACTGGACAAATTACAGTATAAAACACAGAATAAAAATTCATAAAGTGCACTTGCAAACCATACGAGAATGTGGCTTATAAACTGCCATTTAAAAGGCAACATATACATTATATTAAGAAAAACGTAACTCACAGAGATACAGTTTTTGATATTAGATCTGACAAAATGCTTCCAAAGCTAAAACCTGAAATATAAATAATAAATACACAGAAGAGAATAAAACAAGTGAAATGTGCAAGTGTTGGGATGGCAGATTCTCTCAATGTAAAATGTACAGTGTTCAATCATGCATAGAATAATGAACTCTCTCTGTTTGCATTACGGTCATAATATGCTATTACTACTTTTCGGAACTGGCATAATTGCCTGCATCAACTCTGCTTAATCTGTTTTCAATCTCTACTCATTACATTGAAAAAATGAAAAAAAAAATGTAAGCAATGCAGTGAACTTAAACCAAAAACAGTAGGCAAACAATAAGCAAACACCAGTACGGTCCTTTTCTAATATAGCAGCATCAACACCAACATGAAGAAAACTATGGTGTCACTTAAAAGAAAGTAAGTGCAACAGGTTTTATTCCTTTATTTCAAAGCAGAGAAAAGCTGAAAGACTCAAAAGCAGTGCTGACAGTCCCAACTTACACAATGAGCAACCATGAAATGTCAAAACCTGGCTTGATCCGTATTTTGAATACAGCTGCAAAACAGTAGTAGATGCCCTTCGTACCTCTAAAGAAAAGCATTATAGCTACTATTTATGCTACCTCAGTTTTATTCAAAAAACTAAATTACAAAAAGAAAGTTTGCAGGCTAACAATGTAGGATGACCTTTTTCCTGTCTTTGCCCTTGTAACTTTACAGATTTTTGTTGCTTGTTAGTCTCATGTCGAGTGAAAAGAGCATAAATGCCTCAGATCTACAAATGCAGGGAGAAGACCAATTAATGCTGGGGGATTGAAACAAGCTTTGGTAAAAGCTATTGCAGTCCAGAAGTAATTAACTGCAGCCATGAAGTGTGGCATTGCCACTACCTGAATGAAAGTTTGTATTTCACTGCCACTAGCAGAAAATCCAAACTGGCTAAGTAAACAAGCCAGCAAAAATACTGCGCATACTTTGTAGATATTCACGAGAGGAGCTTATATAGATTCAAACAAAAGAAAAGCACTGTTTTCAATGACTGCGACATCTAGTATTGGTTTTAAAATTAATATAAGTCATAAAATGCTGCAGCAAAATCAATATTCTCTGTGTTGGAGTAATAATGTTGGTAAAACGTTATATGATTTATAGTTTATGTCCCTCCAACCATTTATGAATTGTAGTTCAAGTCTCCAGTTATGCCCGATAAGCTACCTATATTGTACATTAGCTAGTCAATAGTTTGATAATTTAAAAAGTCATTATTATTCAGTTGTTATTCTGTTATTTGTAGCTCCTTGTAAAGCATAATTTTCTTTGCAGAATCGTTGAAAATGTCCGTTTTCGTGATTCTTGTGGAGCCAAACATTTTATACCTGATCCCCTTCTCAATTCACTTCCATTCAAACATGAGCGACTTATGCACAAGCTTACAGAATCCCTGACGAATCCCAAATCTCAATAATTCATCAAATTAAAAAAGAGGTAGAAATCAATAATAACATAATTTTCACCCTTTAATGGTGAAATGCGTAATTAATCTTGTGAGTTATGGGCTCATGACAGCAATAGGAAATCTGAAATGAGTGAACATGAATTTAGTCCAGGGTTGTCTGAAACATTGGATAGAAATCTATGAACATCATGTGCTGGCTGATAAAATATTGCTAAAGTATTTCTCAGAAGTTTTTTCCTTATGTTTCTTATTCCCATGGTATTGGTGTACTATTAGTCTTACATTCCTGTAAGACTACATAAATGTAGCCACAATCCCTCAGTGATAAGCACTACGAATGTTTTAAACATATGTAGAGCCCACATATGGTTTCTGGTAACGTTCTTCTTTTAGCACGGCATTGTATACAATTCTTTTGTCATTAGATGTGACAGATGCTGCATAATTCAGATTAATATTCATTATCGTAAACACAACATATGGCGCATAAACATTCAGTCGGTCTTAAAAGCTTTTCAGTATGACTTGCCATTGCATTCGTCAGAGCATAGCTGATAGTACACTCCATACGTATGTAGACTTCTGGGAGACCAAAGACTATAGTTGTTCCAGCTGTACTGGATTAAATTATGAAAATGTCGCTTTAAGCAAAGACCCAATAGAGTCCATTATGATTGTTTATGGATGTATAAAATAACAAGCAGCAGCAATGAAGAGGGTTCTCTGTGTTAATATTACACACCCCATGAGGCCTTGTGGAGCTGAAGCACACACGATTTCTTTGGAGAAGTGATGAGATGCATCTGAAATTTGAGGTTAAGATTATCATGTGACGACACATATATGGTACAAGATGGTTATCTTAGAGGTACAAAGTCTACAACAATTTAGTGAGGTTGTCTCTTCATCTTATAGTCTCTATAAGCTGTTGTACTGTAATATTATGCAGGAATTCTAAAGGCTAGTCACACAGACAAAAACAAAGTACATGCAGACTCATGTTGATTGTGAAGATAATATGTTTCCTCTTCATCTTATGAGAGGGTCAAGCTATTCTACCAGTTTCTGAGTAAGACAGGAATGTCTTTTAATTGACACGCCATTGTCATTATCAACAGCAAAGGTTCTGGCTTTTTAAAAATTCCATAAGATCCACAACTTTAAAGCTTCACAGCTTTTTTTTAATCTGAGACTTTATCCCATTGATTTGTTTCATCATGGCATCCTATCATATCACACATCAGTCAGCATTTTTTTGATATTGACATAGTTTGTGTTGGCCAGAGTACAATTGCCTTTTTTTAACATCTTCTTCCTGAAACTCTTCGATACTGTTGTTCACCACTTCTTGGATCTCCATGTAGTCAGATTTGCTCATAGTGGAGCCACATTGACTTCTTTTTAGTTCTTCTTGGGAATCAGCTTTAGGGACATTAACTTGCAGATACTGGGCCTGCTCTTCACCTTCTGTCTCACGATGGTAGAAATAGTTGAAATTTGAAACAATAACGGGCACAGGGAGGGCGATGGTTAGCACACCAGCAATAGCACACAACGAACCGACAATCTTGCCACCAATAGTGGTGGGTACCATGTCTCCATAGCCAACTGTCGTCATTGAAACCACAGCCCACCAGAAGGCATCAGGGATGCTGTAGAACTGCGACTCTGGTTCATCCGCCTCGGCAAAATAGACTGCACTGGAGAATAGAATGACTCCAATAAAAAGAAAAAAGATGAGCAAGCCAAGTTCCCTCATACTGGCTTTTAAAGTTTGGCCCAGAATCTGAAGACCCTTGGAATGACGGGACAGCTTGAAGATCCTAAAAACTCTCACAAGCCTGATGACTCGAAGTATGGCTAAAGACATGGCCTGCTGCCCTTGTTGACCATCCTCTGCTTTCTCTGCCAGTTCTGTTCCCAGTGTAATGAAGTAAGGAATAATTGCCACCACATCAATCATATTCATTATGTTCACAAAGAAACTGGCTTTACTCGGGCAGGCAAAGAATCGAACCAGAAATTCAAAGGAGAACCATATTATGCAGAGTGTTTCTAAGATGAAGAAAGGATCAGTAAAAGATGTTGATGTGTAACTGCTTGTGGTGTTAGTATTATTGTTGTGGTCTTTTTGCACGTCCTCCTCATCACTACGAAAAACAGGAAGAGTCTCTAGACAAAAGCTAACTATAGAGATAAGAATCACCATGACTGATATAATGGCTATAATCCTTGCTGGTCCAGAACTTTCTGGGTATTCAAACAGCAGCCATACCTGCTTTTGAAACTCGTTATCAGGCATTGGTCGCTCCTCTTCCTTGATGAAACCTTCATCCTCCCTAAACATTTCAATGGCTTCTTCTCCAAGTTCATAAAACCTAATCTCTTCTGAAAATATATCCAAAGTCACATTCACAGGACGCCGTAACCTACCTCCAGACTGGTAGTAGTAGAGAATGGCATCAAAGCTAGGCCGGTTCCTATCGAAAAAATATTCATTCCTTAAAGGGTCAAAGTATCTCATTCGCTTCTTCGGATCACCGAGCAAAGTCTCTGGAAATTGAGACAATGTCTTGAGCTGTGTCTCAAAGCGAAGGCCTGAGATGTTGATGACGACTCTTTTGCAGCATTCCTGTCCTGCCTCTGTGTCACAGTCCTGATGGTGGCCTGGGTGTGCTGCTGCCTCATCTGAGGGGTCACCCGTAGCCACCGTCATTATACAGGAGGCCTGCACTTTTCACCTCTGCCAGGCACCTCGGGATAAGAGAAAAAATAATGGATGGGAGTCTGAAAAGTAGGGCGTGCGACGTTGTACAGGGCCACAGTGGGTCACAGATGGCTCACTGGAACACAAATAAAAGAAAGACAATGTAATTCATATATTGCGCTCAGGTTTGAGTTTCTACAAAACAGATAATTACAAAACAGATAATCTACAAATAACAGATAATCTACAAAACAGATAATTCTAAAAAACAATAATTTTGAAAAAATGTTGATTTGACATGCAGAATTAAAATGTTTTTGTTCCACATTCATAAACTTCAACGTACAAAATGTGCGTTAAAGCATTAAAGCATTAAAGATAAAGCATTAAAATAGATATGCAAAATGTTAAATCAGTAAACAAACATAAGATCAGTTATAATGTACAGTATTGTTCAGCTCTTTCTGGACCAGAAAAACCATTTTGACTTTTTTGGATATATTTTTGTCCTATAGCCTGATGCCTGATTGTTGCTGCTCCATGCCACAAAACTATTTAGTAACAGGAAGTGATAAAATATTGAACTGCAGAAAATAGCTTTTAAGCACATGTGCACACAGCATCTTTGCTTTTGTTGTAAGAAATGCTGTGAATGCCGCATCTCCAAAGCCTAATCATCCAACTTGACTCAATTGGAATATTTACATTCATATAAAATTCTCTCTCTAGTGCTGAATTTTTAGGTGCTAACTAGGTGTGGCCAAATATTGCTATACTGCAAGTTTAAACAAACATTTGTATTTCTAGGCGCTATACCAACTGAGATGTGTAAAACAACTACTGATATAACTGGGCTATTAGGAATGACTAACATAAAAGCTTTCTGCAGCTAAATTTATGATCCCAGCAGCTTGTAAAAGCATAAATCATGCATAAATCAGAATAATATTGTTATATGTAGACAGACAATAACACAATACAGCAGAATTCAACCAATGTATTTACACCAAATGTTCAATATACATGTCATTTAAATTCATTTATTTAAAAAAAATATTGTCCCCTTGGAATGATAAGGTTCTAGCTGACATTTTTGTCAAAATCAAGTTATTCATGAGGCTAGGTGACGTGAGGTGTCTTTTTCGTTCTTTGAACACAGAACACAACAGCTTTAAAGTTCCAAATCTCAAAACTGTTTAGAATGCAGCTTGAACCGTATAATACCAAGGGGACGATATGCTGGCTTCCATATTTAGAATAATAATTTGCAATCTGAATTACAAACTAACCAGTAACTTGACTTAAAATTTGTATCTGTAGGAGAGTCTAAAAGGCTAGATGTTGTTATAATGTGCGATTTGTACTATAATCTAGGGAAAATACATATTATAAGTCATACGTACTCTCTACTAATAAAAAAAATAAAATAAATAATAAGGATAATCCATTAAATAATAATGGATAAGATTGGCCACTCATGATCCTAATAATGATTTACATTTATTTATTGAGGTATTATTGGCATGTTTTACACTCTATGCATTATAGAAAAAGGTCATCACAAAAGTTTTCATAGCACAAGTTTAATCAATACACAAATCCCATCAAACACACTCATGAACATTTTTGTATCTTTAATTCGCTCTGCCTGCATGGTTTTGGATTGTAGGAGGAACCCTGAGCTCCCAGAGTAAATCCATACAGACACTGTTAGAACATACAAACTCAGCAGTACCCGGGACTTGGTGTGAGATGACCTTACCTAACCACTAAGCCATCGTCGTGTCACCCCATGATTTACAACTTTAAATGACACCAGCAATTAAACAGGTGCTATAAACTCTTGACCTTGTGTTTCAAGGCCACTTTTTCTTTATAATGGCTTAATACAACCACCGATTGGTCGATCCAGCAATAAAGTACTTCTGACCAGAGATAATTAAATTTGCTGCACATAGGTCATTGTTTATTACATTTCGCCTTAAGCATTTTAGACTCTTCCTGGTAGTATTGACACATGGCATCCAGTTCAAATCCATCAAACATCAAATTCCTCTCTGGCATCTTTCTAAAAATCTCTTTGGTCACTTCATCAGTTTGTGCCCTGGCGGTCGATCAGTCGACACTCCAGTCGAACTTAATCAGGATCAAGTCCAAATGTACTGTACCTCTGGAACAACTGGATGCTAAAAGCTCGGATGCAAGGCAGTGCTCTCCTGCAGATACAGATGCCGTCCGTTCGTCCAGATGTCGCTGATGTCCTGTCCTTGTTTCCCTTTCCAGAATGGCGGACGAAACCATAAAAAAAGAGAATACGATGTTCCCAGGCGTGTCCTCGCCTCCTCTCGGAGATCTCCAGCTATACACCGGGCCAGACAGGGCGGGAAAAAAGCGATGGAGCACGCGGGCTTTACGTTGTATCCAAGGAAACGCAAGGAAACAACTCTTGCGCGCAAGTGTCTCCTAGTAAAGTGCGCATCCAACCAGAAGCCCAGTAAACCTGTAACAGTAACAATGTCTGCAACAGTGTTAAACATTACCAGCACTGACAAGGGCTCTCGTGTGCACATGTACAGTAAACAACATTCCACCTGTTTACCTGGGCACTACATTATATTACTGGCGCCGTACTGGTAACTTTACGCACGTCCAGACAGGTGCGCCCGTTCCATCTGACTATAAACCTTCACACCAGAATAAAACATAACAACCAGTAGTAACACAATCGACAGTACCTACAAGATCCAGTCAGTACCAAAGCCAGACAGACACTTAACCAGGTCATTGATTAGTCTTCTTACCTGTGTCTCGGGCTCAGCACCGACAGGTAAACGCGCCGCATTCACTGTGTCCTGCTTTTTAATGCATGTATGTAAGTTCTCCTCGCTTCAGTCGCAGGTAGGTGTAAAGCAGGTAGTTTAGGTGTTACATGGAGTCTGCAGCGGAGCGACGCTGTGCATACAAAAAGCACTACGGCAGCGGGATGGACGGAGCCGCACTGTACCACTCCTCACTTTTCCGCAGAGTGATTTCCCAGTTTAAAGGGAACGCACGCCAACTTCAGACCGCACAACTGAAGGACCAGTCAAGTTTCCATCCCAAATCACAATTCAATCACCACCAGCCGATGGGACCGACGTGTATACGTATATCCAGTTACCCATCACTTTACGCATGCATTAACTCCTTATAAGCAGCACATTCTCTAAACTTGTGGGAAAACAGTTACTGACTGTTACTGACACTTCATTGGCTGGTTAGTTTTACCCATTCAGTTGCATCTGACCCACCTGGTCCTCAGATTTTTTATAGAGTAGGGTCACCATTTCTTCCTCCAACCAATAGCTCTATGGGGGAAACACTACGCACTAAGGATAATGCTGTGCAGTAGAAATTATCCATATTTTCATCATTTAGCAGACACATTTATAGCAATTGAGGGTTAAGGGCCTCACCCAGGGACCCAATAGTGACAAATTGTAGGTACTGGAGCTTGAGTGACCTTCTGATGCCATTTTACATTTACACGTTTTCCCAAAATTAATTACAAATTTGATGTAACTTGAACCAGTGACCTTTTCATGCCATTTTACATTTATATTTTTAGCATTTGGCAGAGGATTTTCCCAAAGCAAATTACAGTTACAACAGAACACCATTAATTGAGGGTTAAAGACTTGCACAGGAAAATCTCTAGCCCATAACTTAACCACTAAGCCATCACTGCCAACCTGAGCGACGTCCACTTCATTACCCATCATTACAACCCACATTGTATTTAAGTTATCATAATCAAGCTGTATTTATCTGTTTTTATCTAGCTTTTTATTTCTTATTTTATTTAATTTTTTTTAGCTGCGTAATATGTACTGAGTCTGACTGATCTATGTACTATACAGGATCTTTTGTGACCTTGAGTGTCCTGAAAGGTGCGGGCAAATAAATTGTGTTGTTATTATTATTAATTCCTTTTTTGATAAACACTACCCTTAATCAGAACTGCATTGTGACTAACGTACATGCTTGTGCAGCATGTGCAAAAGAGTTAGGATTCTGTTCTAAGTTTATTTAAACTTAGACTTAAACTTTAACTTTATTCACGTTTTATTATTCAGGCATAGTAAAGAAAAATCTTGAATTTAAAAGACAATGATACAAGTGCTCAAGGATCCAACAATAAATACACTGGTTTTTTTTAAACACAGGTTGGCAAAAATATAAAAAAACAACTACAACAAATACATTAAGCTTATACCCACAAAGTTTATCTATAACAGAATAAGAAAGTTCTAACATGTTATCATGTTCTATCATGATAGATTAGGAGCAATTTGTTACAAGACAACTTAAACAACCTCCACTTCTGCCCAAGAGGTTTAGTACAGCCTGACTTATTTTGTTATGATTACAGATTTGGCTGCTTAACAACTACACCCTATGATTTCTGTTCTGAGTTACGGTGTAAGAAATGTATCAATTTGCAACTAGATTTTATATTCTAGTGGACTTATAGACAAATCATTTATTCCAACATGTGTTATTACTGACTTGGGTTTCTAATGTTTTCTTTCCAGCATATAGATCTGACAGCTAACTTTATATAAAAGGCTTACTTTATAAAAAAGGCTTACTTTATATAAAAGACTTATAATAACACAAAATCATTTTGGATTGTGCACATAGGTCTTTAATTATAGTATTATTTAATGCTTGTATAGCACTACGATGTTGAATGTACATGGTTTGTCAAAACATTTGGACCAGCCTCTTAATATGTGATGGATATTTAATACATGGATATTGAGCTGACCTTGAGGAAAAACATTCCTCCAGTGCCTAGATGTAATGTCTGTATGCTAAACAGCTTTGTACTTGAAGAGACTTTGAATAGATTCTTAGAGGATTCACATGTCGCTGGTCTACACCTGACACTTCTCTTGTTCCCACATCGACCTGTCTGAAGTTCATGGCTTGTTCCTTCTTGGGCCATTGTTGGTGAGTACTTACTGTTTTAGAAAAGCTTAATGCCATAATTAATTATTCCTGATTAAATTTATGTGAATGCTAATCATATCTGCTGCATTCAACAAAAAAATCTACAAAGAACTACCACCAGCTACATATTTAGAATATCCCATACTAATTAAAATAACAAGTATGATGCACATTTTAGAAGGTTTTATGTTTTGGTTATATTTTGTCATATCGGTTTACGTATAAATAATTATGTTCGTGTGTTTATGTGTGTGTGAAGTCTGATGAAAATTGAACAATGCAAACATGAGCCAAGTGCTATTGATTGAACATCCGTCCAGCTACCCAGAATAGAACATCTGTGTACTTGGAAAATACAATCAGTTTGCCCTGACAAAGTCATCTACTTCTAAAAAGAAGCTTTTCTTAATGTATCAGTGAAATAAAAAAAAATATTAGCCCCAACACAACATAATGTTTCACATTTGGCTTATATACTGTAAATCTGTACTCTAAATTGTACTGTAAAAGTACAAATGACTGATGTTTGAGGTAACCACCGATATTAGGACAAAAGTTAACTGAAGGTTATTAACACTGTTAACACTCCAGTGTTACTTCATACAGAATTATTTTGGTTACTCCACAAGTTTCTGCTGGCAAAACATTTTTCATATACAAGTTCATAAATGTGTCTTTTTAATGGCCAACCAAGTAGGCATAGTAGCACAGGCGATCGATGTGCCAACTTCAGTCACACAAGTCTCATTAACCATTATTACTTTTTACCAGATACCATGACATATGCAATATTAGTTTCTTCTTTACAGTGTTGCCAGCTCTTCTGATATGATCTGTTTCTTTTAAAACTGCAATACTGGGCTCAATCTGGTACATTTCCCACAAACTATAAGTGCATATATTTTCTTAGAAACCCGGCTGGATTTGCAACGCTTTTTGGGAACTTGATGGCCCCATATTTTGATTCATACTGGACACCGGCTGCTTCGTGTAATTGAGTGGTGGTCATACGCTCTCATGTGCCGTTATCTCTGGCTTATCTGTTTTCCTAGAACCTGCAGCTGTAGCAGGTTGGCATGCTCTTACATTTCTGTTTAAAGTCTTTTGTCAGCTAAAAATATCTTGTTATAGTTTCTGTTATTTTGGCCCTTTCCCCTCATATTGTTGCCCTGCATTAAAAATAAAATTTAATAGAACACTATTTTTACTTTTGTGTTTTTTACACAAAATCTAAATGTTATCAAATTCGTGCAGTGAAACACACAATTGTGATAACACACTCGGAGGCAGCATTGAGCACATGTGTCCGGCATGATGGGCATCCTTAGTCACGGTGCCCAGGCAGCAGTCAGTTGTGGTGCCTTGTTTAAGGACACATTAGTTGTGACCTGTTGACAAGCCTTGTTCTCTAATCAAAAGACATTTCCAACCTGTGCTGGTCTGAAATCAGTAATACAACATGATGCTATTGGTGGGTCATGTGGATAATCAATACTATAAAACACTCACAACTGTCAAACAGTGACGGGTGATTTATGCTTGTAAATGAATACAAATCATGATGAAACCATGGTGCTAATATAATTTGATGTGTGTTGATGTTTATGATGTGATTTGATGCAATCCACATGTATGTCTGTTCTATGCTTTAAATACAATGTTTAATGAAATATGTTTAGGAACATACAAATGTATATTAAGAACCAGTCAAAACAATCAATGGTTTGGTTCTTGACTTATTTTTACAATAAAAATCAAAACTGAAGACCTCTGAATTATGAAGCAAGCTTGTATCATCCCAAATCATATCACCTGACACATCGCTCTATCACTATCATTTGTGGTAAGATCTCTCTTACATAGCCTAGAAGCCTTTACAATGTAGAAAATAAATCAAATCTAGATAAAAACATGAATGAGAATATGACTAGTTATGTAGATTAAATTATGAGTTACTTTTCAACATTTGGCAAAAAAAAACGTTTATTCACTTGATTAGGTGTTGTCTAAATCATTTTAGACAACAGAAACTGGAGTTCTTGCAAAGGAATTGCTGTAGAGTTTTTCATTCAGATCAAAAAGCAAGCTATAGATTGGAGCAGACAATGGCATGATGCCAGACACTCAAGGTCACTTATCCTCCCATTGTTGCAGCACTTGCACTGGCACAACCTGTAGACAGAACAGTAAGAATACACACAGATGAAAGCAGGGCTTGTGGTGTTTTGACATTTGTGTGATTTGACATGATTTTGACATTAAATGACAGATATACTGCTGTTTACAAATATACTATTAATGCTGCAAAAATAATATGATAAAATGTGAAAGCTTTTTTATTTAGCTAAGAGAGAGACGCATGTTACCAGAACAAACCATGCAAACCACTTTTTATTCAGAAACAAGAAATCCCATTTGTAAGAGTTTTGATTGTAAGAGTAAATAATGTCAGTAATTATGCCACTACTGGTGTTTATTCATAATTCAAATTGTTAGTCTTGTAGAGGTGTAGTGGATGTTTGATATTACCCCGTTAGTACAAATTATATCAGGAACCAGGTACACCGATTCAGTCATTGCTGTCATTGGACGATGCTTGTTACTATAGCAACAGACACCAGGCGTCTTTCTGAACACAATGAGTGGAGAGAGTGATGCCAGCTCCCAGGCTAAGGGAACAATGGCACTGAGCCCCAGACACTGTCATTTCTTACAGATTTTACAGATCTTACAGTCAGCATTTTACATCTCACAATCTGATTATTCATCTTATTATGCAAAATATGTTTTAGATGATTATGTTTGACATGATAACCTAAAGAATCACTGAGAAGCCTGATTATGCAAAATAACGAACAAAGCCAGATTGTGCCAGTCAGAGACCGTGTAAAAGCCAGCTTTCAGTTGATTCCTGAAATACTCTTATGCAAATGCAAAACATCTCTTGCTTGGGCAAGATCACAGGTCTGTTTTTGTATAACTGATGTGCATTGGACCCACTGCAACCATAATCAGATTAAAGTGGCTAAGAAAAATGACAAATGATGAATGTATTCATAAATGAAATAGAAATTTGGTGGCTCATTCCTTTAGACACTTCTATTAACACTGGCAAGTCGAGTAGATATTAAAGTATATGTGTATTTGTGTGTGTGTGTGATTGCCCTGTGATAGATTGATGACCTTTTCAGGGTGTCCAAGACATGTCATCAGCGTCAATTAGTGTTGGTTAGTTGGCCTTGTTAGCTAGCAGGTTTATTTTGTATATTCATACATACTTATAATTCTTGGAATACTATTATTATATGTACTGTTATAATATTTTTCTTGGAGTACTGTTGTGGACATTGTATTTCTACATTGTTTGTAAAGTTGGTCTATTCTTTCTGTGTGTAATCTTTTGGGGATACTGCATTACTGTAGATTGGAGATAATGGACGGTGCTTCTTTTCCTTCAAGGTCAAAAGCTCTATTCCCTCGGCCCAAGTAAATGCTGCAGAGCACAATCAGAGTCTTTAGTTTCACACTTCATTTACTGTACAGCCGCAGTCCATAAATACATGGGCCATTTAATAGTGGAATGCTGCAATGTCACATTGCTAAATGAATTTAGATTTAGGAAGAGAAGTTAGCTAAAGTTAATGCAAATTTATGAATGTAGGAAAATGATTAGAAAAACAGAGTTCAGCATGTTCTTCCTGTATCTGTGTGTTTCCCTCACTTGCACAAGTCTCTGCATATAT
>JAOUQU010000012.1:2237408-2253870 GCA_028566735.1 Ammoglanis amapaensis | reverse complement strand
AGTGTCACGTCTTCCTTTGTGACGCCGTTCAAATTAAAAGTCCCAGAAGTCCTTTGATGAAACGCAGCTTTTTTTCCACCTGCGACTAGTCGACCAATGGAATTTGGCCGACTAGTAATTTTTTCGGTCGACCAACGATACGATTTGCATAAATGATTGGTTAAACCTGACGGAATAGCAGGTAGATGGGCAAACGAAGTCGTTGAGATAAAACAAATATACAGTTTCTCAAAATGAGATTAAAAAGGACAAACAAAACAGATTTTGATTAGCATACATCACGTCAGCATATTGGTTAAAACAATATGGCACAGAAACAAAAAAAGAAGCAAAAAGAATTATAGATATATAGTATATAGAACTCTATCTCTCTCTCTAGTCGTTTATCGTCCGTTTTCCCAATTCCTGAGGTAGGACGTTAATGTTTTGGAGCAGAGTTTTCCATCCGGATGCCCTTCCTGACGACAACCATCAGTACGTGGTGGGAACTTGTGAAACTACTGGACGATGTCATATTTCCGATCGACCTAGTGCATGTTTTGGACTGTGGGAGGAAACCGGAGTACCCGGAGGTATCCCACGCTGATACGGGGAGAACATGCAAACGCCACACAGAAAGTCCCCAGCCTTACCCGGGAATCGAACCCGGGACTTCTTGCTGTGAGGCGACAGTGCTATAACCACTCAGCCACCGGGCCGCCATATAGTATATAGAACTATAGTAACTATATCTCAGTTAAGATCATCTCGGTATTGTTTCATTCATCATTTGATTTATTTATTCATTCAGACTGACCAGTGCAACAGCCAAAACATTTCACAGAATAGAATATTATTACTTCATCTTAGTCACACTAATCCAGCTACTTGTATGTTGTTTTGATTTGGAAGGAAACCGAAATACTTAATGCAGATTTAAAACAAAACCACACAGACAGTCCACAGACTCCCCAGCTGGGATCAAACCCCATTGTGTGAAGATTTCTGCGGCCCCGACACCACCTGCCGACTGGATCAGCATGCTGTCCTATTGATGATCAGTAACTGTTTAATCCCAAATTGAGTCAGTTAATCCACAGACTGGGAGGCAACAACACTACCTGATGGATTTGCTGCAGTCTTCTTTGTAATTATACATTTTAGGAGCATATTACATTAATTAGTCCACTAGTCCACCAATTAGCCCAATAAATCACACAATTAGTCCAGATAAACAACACGAAAGTTTAGAAGTGAAGAAAAATACAGATTGTTATCAACCCTGCACATATAGGGAGATGGAACCTGAGAAAATGGGTTAAATCCGATGCTAGGACGTAATGCTAAACGTACTTTGCTGAATATAATGATAGAAACATCCTGACCAATTGAAGAAATGCAATAAAAACGAACCTATTAGCAAATTGAAAGATGTGATCCTATAAGGCTCTGGAGACACCATGTGCACAGGGTCTAATATCTCTGTGCATGGCCAATGAGGAGAGAGAGAGAGAGAGAGGTCCACTACTGCATATTTCATTCCAACCTGGTGTATCTGAGTACTAAACATGTTTTTTGGTGGCCTCAACATGCCCTTGGTGGGTCATTGCGTTGCGTTCTACAGGCGGTATCGAACGAATCATTGAATGTAGGAAAGTTAAAGGCAGCCAACGCCAACTTTGAGTTTTCTAGGTACTTGGAAAGTGTGTATATATATATATATATATATATATATATGGATATCTGGAAGTGTTCGTTTTGGGACAGTGTAGCCTAGTAGCGTTGGGCTGGGAACCCAAAGGTTGGGGGTTCAAATCCAGGCTCTACTACACGGCCACTGCTGGCCCTGTCTGCTCCAGGGGGCGCCGTACGTTGGCTGACCCTGCGCTCTGACCCCCAACTTTCAGACAAGTTGGGATATGCGAAGAGAAACATTTCGTTGTACTGTACATCTGTATATGTGTAATGACAAATAAAATTGAATTTGAATTTGATTTGATCACTAGAAAAAGTTTCATATTGCAGCTTTAAAAGTCATCACAAAATATAACAGAGCGCCAATACAACGGCTATTACGACAGTTATATATTTGACACTCAGTACAAACGCAGACTTACAATCACACAAAGTAATATTGTAAAATAACTCTTGGGTATTTGTGTCTCTGATCTGCCCTTCTGCACTTAAAGCCACTATAGAGAGTGATCAGATACAGGACAACCTGCTTTTAGTCCTCATCTGCATAAACCCCCCAGAACAAAGCGAATTTAGTCTCAAAGCGACCAGAACACGGAGTGTGTTTGATCTACACATCTGTGAAAATCTTTTTGATGTTCACACAATTCTGATTATTCTGGTTTGTGTAGTTGGGCTGTTTAAAGCCGCTGTTTATGCCCTCCTCTATCACCATATATTCCGATTTGCTGAGAGATGACGTGCTGTGTGTCCGTTTCATCTCCTCTGTGGAATCCAGATGTTCGCAGCTGCCTGCGTGAAGGTACTGAGCATGTTCTTCTCCATCTGTCTCCCGGTGATAGAAATAGTTAAAATTGGAAACAATGACAGGCACAGGCAGAGCGATCGTCAAGACCCCAGCAATGGCGCAGAGAGAGCCGACGATCTTGCCGCCGATGGTCACCGGGTGCATGTCTCCATATCCCACGGTGGTCATGGTAACCACGGCCCACCAAAAAGCATCCGGGATGCTGCTGAAGCTGGACGCAGGGTCGTCAGCCTCGGCAAAGTAAACAGCACTGGAGAACAAGATGACCCCGATAAAAAGAAAGAAAATCAGCAAACCCAGTTCGCGCATGCTAGCTTTGAGCGTCTGGCCGAGAATCTGAAGACCTTTGGAGTGGCGTGAGAGCTTGAAGATGCGAAATACACGAACTAAACGGATAACGCGCAGGATGGCCAGGGACATGGCTTGCTGACCGTTACCCTGCCTTTCTGCCAGCTCCGTGCCTAGAGTAATAAAGTATGGAATGATAGCCACTATGTCAATTATATTCATGATGTTTTTGGAAAAAGTGGCTTTGCTAGGGCAGGCAAAGAAGCGCACAAGCAGCTCGAATGAAAACCAGATAATACAAAGTGTCTCAATGACAAAGAACGGGTCTGTGAAGGAACCCGAACCGTACGGCCCGGTCCCATTTATAACAGGGGCCACCGTGACTGGGTCTTTATCGTCCCTGAATTCAGGTAAGGTCTCCAGACAGAATATAACTATGGATATCAGAATGACCAAAACGGACACGATGGCAATACCCCTGGCAGGACCAGAGCTCTCCGGGTACTCAAATAAAAGCCAGACCTGCCTCTGGAACTCGTGACTTGGCAAGGGTCGCTCTTCTTCTTTGATGAACCCCTCATCCTCACGAAATTTTTCCATGGCTTCTTCACCAAGCTGATAAAACCTGATCTCCTCAGAGAAAATATCAATGGGCACGTTGACGGGTCTCCGGATGCGCCCGCCTGATTGATAATAGTAGAGGATGGCATCGAAGCTCGGTCGATTCCTGTCGAAGAAATACTCGTTCCTGAGCGGATCGAAGTAGCGCATGCGTTTCTTCGGGTCACCCAGTAAGGTGTCCGGAAATTGGTTGAAAGTTTTAAGTTGCGTCTCGAAGCGCAGGCCGGAGATGTTGATGACGACCCTCTCGCAGCACTCGTGCTCCGGTTCGTAACGATCCAGTGACAGGTGGCCGGGCAGCGCGCCCGTTTCCTCCAGCAGCTCGGTCACCATCACCGTCATGCTGCCCTTCTCTGTCTCCGCGTAGCCGTGATTCTCGGCGTTGTTTCCACGGTGGCGCACCGAGGGCGAGTCGATCAGGTTAAAGTGTTCATCCATACCGGGGTGGGAGAGGCGACGGAGGGCCCGGGAGAGACGCGCGCCTCTCCCGCCCAGCTGGGAATGAATGAAAAAAGATTCGTCTGGTGCGTCTTGGTGCCCTCTTCAGCTCCGGCACGCACGCTACCCTTTATAAACGCGCGTCTACTCCCGCCCACGGTGCGCCCGCTGCGTCTCCGAAACCATCACCAAAGCAGAACTTGGAATAAACATAGAAGCACTTTCACTTCGCACACGTTTCTCGTCGAATGCTTTAAAATCCGCACGTAAAAAAGCAACACAAGACTCACCCATCGTCCCCAGATTCTCCCCACTAGCAACCACGCAAAGGCATTACCCGATCCGTTAGTGAAAACAAACGCGCATCCTAAAAGCACCCGTTTACCACCTTGCGCCTAATAGTCAACAGGCAAATATGCGCTTGTTCGAATATGACGTTTCGAAAATAATTTCTTCACACAAGTTAATTCCGTTTTTGTCTGTTGTCTGGCAGTAGTGGGTCTTTGTGTAGTTAAAACAGCCATCACGAGTTGGAAGGTTTAATGCGCGCGTTCATCCTTTATTGCAGGATGGAGCTCTCCATGGTTACGCAGCTCCTGCGAGCGCGCAATGAGAGCATCAGTCGCGTCTGTTCAATATGGAGACTGCATGGAACCTTCGTGAGATGGAGAGCAAGCGCACACAGTGCCTCCAAACCTGATTGGACATTGCAAAAAGACCTGGGAAAGGGAGACATCTTTGAAGTGATAGAACATGTGAAGAAGACTGATTTATTAGCGAGACTAATAATTACTTAGCTAAACACGTTTCTATATAAAAACTTTCTAAATAAATACATTCTTTTGGAAACATTATTGTGCACCACTGATTGCAGGAAAGACTTTTGGAGTTTCAAAAGAAAAACGTTCTCAAATTAGGAAATAATGTCTCCAATGGAACACTACACAGTGGCTTAGTGGTTAGTCCACTCCCAGCAAGAAGTACCAGGTTAAATTCCCAGTTAAGGCTTTTTGTGTTTTCTGTGTCAAGTTTGCATGTTTTTTCTGTTTAGGTTTCCACAAAATAATCCGATTTCCTGCCACAGTCCTAAGACATGCAGTCAGGTTAATTCGAGATTTTTCCCTTTGTGTGTACCCTGTAACAGACTGGTGACCTGTTCAGGTGTTTAGTATAGTTACTCTGTATGTGTTCCACCGACTACACTTCAAGGAAGTGATGGACTAACACTTGAACTGTGGTTCTCTAGCCTGCCAAATATCCACCAGCTTTATTCAGCAGATTATATAAAACATTTTTATGCTTTTATGCTTTTGTTTACCACTTAATAAATAATTTATTAATGATAGGTACATTTGTATGAAGCAGTTGCCTTGGCTTTTGATCTAGCAATAACCACTGTTGGCGGATTGAAAGTACTGTGTGTTTACTTGTGTGTTTCACTGCATGGATTGTGTTAAATGTGAAGGAATCATTTCTAAGTGTGTAAAAACACAAGGGTGAAAAAGACCTTGAAAAAAAAGTAATGATCAGTTTTGTTGTCGAGCCGGACCAAATATTTAAACAAGTAGTAAATTAATAAATTGCTCAATTTTCTTACTCATTAAATCCTGGAAAAATGCAAAGCTGCTAATCCTTATATGTTTTTTTATTTCAGGAATGCCAGTGAAAAGCTAAAGTACCTAAAGGAAACACTTGCAGACATAATGGACAATGTTTCAAACTCTTTAGATTAAAAAATGCTCTTTTTACTGCTGTGCTTTTTACACACACAGTAATAATCCGTGAGGTGTAACACATATTTACACACACTAGTGAACATACATTAGAATGCAACAATGAGCTCACATACCCGACATGGTGTGCTACCCTAGCCACCGTTCCCGTAGCAGTTACGGGTTTAGTGCCATGCTCAAGGGCACTTCAGTTGTGATTTGCACATGCCGTGTGCATTTTTGCAATTTTGACTCTCTGAAAACGAATCGGCAACTTTCCGATCACCCAGTTCTTTAACCACCAGTTCACGTCTGTCTCAATGGAACACCATTTTGATTAAGGGATTAAAGCCTTGCTCAGGGACCTAGCCCTGTACCTTAATCACTAAGCCATCACTGACCTTTACTGTCTGATTAGAGACTAAAAAGCAAATATTTAAACCCATAGTTCCAGGTCACATGTTTAAGTACAACCCCAACACTACTTGCTGCTTTGCAGGGCTTGCCCTAACAAGTAAACCTGATAACCCCCATTTACAGTTTATTTAATAATATATCATGAGATGAAGTGCGTCCACACAGACTCCCATAAAACACAGCCACAAGATGTTGCTGTGCACCACCCACCTCAACAGATTAATAATTCAGTGGTTTAGAAAGTACATCATTTAACTTTGTGGCATGTTTTTTTAAGATTGTGATTGAATACAGCTGGTGAATTTCCAGTGCTCATAATACAAAAAAATAGACCAAGCCACGGGCATTACAATGTGAAAGCCCAGAAGGATGTGTGCATATTTCAGTAAGTGCATAATAGATTTCATCACTTGTCAAGCTCATTACTAGCAGCAATTTTCAAGTAGGCCTAATTTCAGGTGCAGAGATTGTACAAACAACTGTACAAAATAGAACAGTGATCTCTGTGAAAAAAATATCAGCATCTGTCAAAAATCAATGTTTATCAAGCAAGAATGTCTGTTATGTAAGCTAAGAAGGTCTCTATCTATTCATTTATCATCCGTTTTCCCAGTAAGGTAGGACGTTAATGTTTGGAGCAGAGTTTTCCATCCGGATGCGCTTCCTCATGACAACCACCAGTAAGTGGTGGGATCTTGTGTGACTACTGGACAATTTCACATTTACGATCAACCTAGTGCATGTTTTTGGACTGTGGGAGGAAACCGGTGCTAATCACTCAGCCACCGTGCCGCCCATGTAAGCGAAGAAGGTGTCAGACAATAAAGGATTTGAATTTAGAATACTCTTTTCACCACTACACATGTAGGAATTACTCTGCACTTAACCCAATCCGTGCAGTGAAACACATTTACACACACTATTGGGCATCAGTGGGCGCCACCTTAGCCACAAGGGTGTTTAACCAAGTGCATTTTAGTAATGGTCCCGAGCCTCGATAAATCGCAGAGCTGCAATAGTACGTCATCCGTCAGAAAAACCATGCCAGATTAACAATGCAGCCCACGACCCACTGTGAACCGGAATGGTTTTCATTTAGTCTTAATGCCTCAAGTACCTGTCTAAAAAGCCTTATTTTTTTCATAGAATTAGTCATTCAAAAAAGCTTTAATTTTATTACAGAAATATAAGCACAACTCAGAGCATAGATATAACAGAGCAACAGATTTAGTAGAGAATGCCACATGGTTATTGTATGTAAACTCTAAATCCTACGCTCAAGTAAGCCTCAGCCACACATCACCCTGTTTGCTTAGCTATCAACAATCACTAGAAGCCATCACAAGTGATTTATCCCACTACTGGAAAAGCTTGGTGTGATAGAATATTAAAGAGCATTTGTGATTATGGCTCCCTTCTCAGCTTTGAGTCCATACATATTTAATGAGGTTTTATTGTTTGTGAAGACACTTAATGTTAAAACACAATAACTTCACAACAACAAGTGTTCTTAAAAAATACAATTTTAATGTCATGATTTACATTCCATTCATGACTGTAAAGGATAAAATCGTTTACGATCGATCCATCCATCCATCCATCAAGTTTGTTAACTCTATGTGGCCACCAATGTCTGTTGGAAAATATCATGAGGATTATTTATATTTTCAGCCGTTAGAACAGTTTTTCTTTTTAAAATGATTTCCTTTTGTGTCTATTAACTGTGGGAGGAAACTGGGACAACCAGAGAAAACTCATACAGACACATACAAACTTCACACAAAAAAAACGTCCTACTGGGGGACCAAAACCCAGGACATTATTGCTTTAAGGCTGCTATACTACCTTATAAATTTGTGTTTGACTGTTCTGACGGAAAAAAAATTGCTATTAATATTTAGACCTCTGTTTATGCTGAACATTATTAATAATTATTTCATCATTCATTAAAATGATTCATTATGGTTGCAGTACAATGTCTCACTGTGTACTTCCTGTTCTTTCTTCTTGTCATCCTTTTTATGCAAATACATGCAACCATACATCAATACATCGAGGATTGAGTCTATGAATATAGTGGCACTGTTAACATACAAGATGAAATGAAGTGTTAAAATGATCTAATGATCTTATGCAAATAGGGTTGCTAATTATATTTATTATAATGCACATTCCTAACGAGACCAACGAAATGACTCAAACTCACAAAACAAACACAAACAAGGTTATTTTTGTTATGCTGTCATCTACAATTTTGACTCGCATTATTATGATCTGCTAATATCTTGTGCAACTGACGTGTGACTGAATAAGGTAGCCACAAGTATCTGGAGCCATGCTGACTTCAGTGAATACCACTGATGTTACAGGGTGTATAATGGAATAACTATAGAGCCAATATGACAATCAATATGGATTTACGAATTCTTGTTTATGTTTAAATATGGGAAATTAGAATGGCTGTGTAGAACTTGAAAGTCTTGGTCAGGCCCATCCAATCAATGGTGGACATTTCAAACTATGTGACGTGACACATTATCTCACGGCGATAAGTGATACATCCCAGGGAACACCACCAGCATAACACACTAAATTAGGTTAAAAAAAACATGACTTCTGCTACAGCCGTCATAGGAAGAAGGAAGAATCATAATAATTTAACTTGACAGAAAATAGCGTATAATTTTTAGGAAATGTAATTAATAATGCCAGCGTTAATCATCCATACATTTCTGCCAAATTAGCTTTCTTTGAGAGGATCATTTACCACAAAATATTTGTCACTTTTTAATGAGCTTCTGTTACTTCTTGAGGTGGCCAGGTGCTGCCAAAGCATCCAGCTAAACAAACCTGACATGCATAACAATTGCCATGAGACTAAAAGTTGACAATTCATCAGTACACAAACAGTCATAAACACTCATATAGACACACTCTCATATACGCACCAAACTGCACAAGATCCTCTGAAAAACGGAATAAAAATATGTTACAAAAATATTTTTTGCTTTTAATGAGCAAATGTATTCAACAATACTTGCAACAATACTTCAAGCATCTCATTAGTACCAGTTTACTGCAGAACCCAACATAACAATTGACAATTGCTTGGTATGCAGAAGAGCAATCATGGCAGAAGATCCAACGAGGACATGAGAGATGTGTTTGCATGTTAAGCTCTCGCGTGCCTGATAGATGCACAGATGAGATATGAAGGTCATAGAGAAGCTATGTCTGGGGGTCTCTGCGCTATGGATTAGACTATTTCTCTGTCAGTGTAATAGATGGATTCTCCTATTATGTCCAACTCCCCAAGGAAAAAGGTCATAAGGAGAAAAGAATATGTTTCAGACATGAAATGTTATTTCCTGTGCTGACAGTGAAAATTAAAATCTTTTTCTAGCACCACAACATACACATCCTAATTGAAACGTTCACAAAATAAAGTTTTGCAACCAAATAAAGCTTTATTATTGTTCTTAGGTTTTGTAGCTAGTGTGGGTATGTTAGACTTTGACATAAAGGTAACATCAGTTTTAATATTAGAGGATAAAAAGGGAGCTTGAGTGTCTATGTCTGGAAGCCATGTGTCAATGAATCACTGTAATGGAGGAGAGCAAAAATCATTTTGCAGTTGTCAGTGCAATAAATAAACGGAGGCTTTAACTGTCAAACCCTAACTCAAATAAATATTCTTTTTATTTTTCTACTCAAAGCACAAAGTTGATACTTTTTGTGCTTCTTTTTTGACTGACACCTAAACAAGGATAGTTTTTATTTTTTATTGGTTTAATGTATCTGGATGTGAAAAATGCATTGATAACAATAAGCTAATTTAAAGCTACTTTCACCCTACAAGTCACTGTGGGTATTAAAGCAGGCATGGAATTTGCAGGTAATATCTTAATAATATAAATGTACATTTGCTGTAAATAATGTAATTTCAAATGTATTTTTTTTATCCATCTCTGTTAATCCTAATCAGGGTCATTAAGTTCAAATACCATGGCCAGGATGTTAATCCGTAGCAGGACACCACACACTAACTAGAAAACTTTCTCACTCATTTTCCAGATGTTGGATATTAATCTAATCTAACTGAATGTATTTTTAGTATCAACAATAAAAAAAATCTAGATCCACATTTTAATTTTCGGGATTTGGCAGATACTCTTATCCAGGGTGACTTTCAAAAGTGCTTCTGTAGTAGTAAACATTACAGTACTGTAGTGAAAGTAGAATTGTGTTATGTTTAGGAAGAAGAATGTTGTTGAGTTGGTTTAGTCTCTTTTTAAAGACATAAAGAGAATCAGAGAAGTTCTAAAACACAAGGGAAACTTGTTGCACTATTTGACAGTGATTACAGACAAGAGTCTTGGTGATTGTCTTTCTCAAGACTGTTTGTGAACTATGTTTTAATGTTTTCATGATGTAAACTGGGGCTTAGCGGTTTGCATTGTCGTCTCACAGCGATTCCCGAGTCGATTGCATGTTCTATGCATGATTAACTCCAGGTACTCTGATTTCCTCTCACAGTCCAAAAACATGCAGGTAAGGCAAATTGTCTATGACTGTGTTTAACGTGACTTGTGTATCGTTTGAAACTTGTGTGATGAATGACCGTTTCCATTTATGGATATGACCCTGGGTTTACACCATGAGGTTAAAATTCTCAATGAATTAATAAATAATGACATAAACTAATAAACTATGTGACATTGCGTCCTGTATTAAATGTTAAGCTTTTCTTAAGATGCAAAAACCCATTAATAAATGTTTATTACATTTACATTTTTTAGCATTTAGCAGATGCAGTTATCCAAAGCAACGTACCTTTACATAAAAAAAAACATTTTTGAGCATGAGGGTTAAGGCCCTTGCTCAGGAACCCAACAGTGGCAACAGGGTGGTAGTGGGGCTTGAAACCAGTGCTTCAAGCCATTACTGTCCTACAACATTTACATAAAAGCAGAAACCTTTCCCCAAATTGTCTAACTTTAAAGAATACAGTCAACTGAGAGCTCGAAGCATTGCTCAAAGGCCCAAGAGCAGTGACCATTGCATAGATGCGATTTGAACGGACATCCTTTGGATAACTAGTTCTCTATCTTATGATATAAATCGTATAAATGTAGTAAAACTGTGAAATACATCAATGTTTCTTTAATGAATCATATTTCTTTTAGACAGAGGACGATTGTAAGTACCAAACAGTCTGATCCATAGGGCCGGAGAGTGTAATTGTTACATAGACGTAAAGGTCATGGTGGAGAGACGACATTCATTTCTTGTGAATAGCTTTGTAAATGAATGCCTTCTTTTCCACCAAATGAGACGAATTCAGAAGTATATGAAGCACATACACATCTATTAGTGCAATTGCTTCTATTTGATTTTACCTACTTAAAATCATAATGTTATAATCTTAATAAATATACATTATTTCCACTGATGACTTGTCATGTTTTACTGACATGAGGGACATCGAATGAGCTATAGTTTAAAGCAATACATGTATTCATTAACAATTTAAAAATGAAACATGACAATTACTCACAAAAAATAATAATAACAACAATTATAATATAGATAAAATTACCAGTTTTCAGGTTGGTGTCTTGGTTGGTCCAGTTCATTGTTCAAAAGGCAGGAAACATTTTAGTTGCTCTAATTAGCCTGACTGCTTGTCTTTGAACTGTGACAGGAAACTAAAGCTCATGGGGGAAACCCCTGTAGACACTGGAGGAACATGTACACTCCACAAATGGCTCTTGTTGCTTTGTCATCAGTCAGGTATTATACACAGCTATCAGCACATGGCACAATATTATATATTTTTGCATTTATTGGCTGTTCCTGTTTGAGACTGCCATGGTGGACTGTGATCTGCATTATTAATTCGACATCATTTTTACTCTCAATTCCTTTCCTGACACAACTTGAGATATCACAGTGAAGCACTAGTTTATGCATCACAGTGTTTAGGAAATTATAAAAAAAATAAATTGCTAATAAGAACATTCAAATTCCATGCAGAAGAGACTTTGACCATCTTGTTTTGAGGTGACAAGTACTAACCACTGAGCCACTACAAGAATTACATAATAGTAATGATATTTAAATATAAATATATTTAATTTTTCATTGAATGGATACTTTGAGAAATATTTTATGTTTCCCTGTGAATTTACAATTGTAAAAACATTACTACAAAGGTCATACGAGTAAAGATAATAGTATTATACCAGAAGCAGTAGTGAAGTGATGATTCCGTTGGAAAGTCTTCACTGGCTTTATGTAACTGCACATATTCAGTTCTAAACACTGAAAGTGATTTAGTGCTGATCCATTCTTGACTTTGTAATCCAGTTTCAGAGTCTAATCAAACCCAGATCGTACCATGCAACCCCAAAGCCCCTAACTTTGCTCAGCACTCAAGGAAGATGAGCATCAAGACTTCTCTGTGCTCGTTCCCAAGTGGTGGAACAAGCTTTCATTGTCTAAACTTCTGAGCCTCTTTTTGTCTGAGCCAAGATTTACACAAGGTTTTATAGATTTTATGTACTTCAACAGATATTGTCTACTTCAACTATAGTATAGTAATGTTTACTAGTATGGAAGCACTTCTGTGAGTTGCTTTGGATATATGTCAAATGCTGAAAATGGAAATGTACATATAGTGACCGTATGGATCGTGTTTCACCAGATGATCCTGTTTTCTGTTTGGTCCATCAAGCTTCTTAATGTTGTATCGATTAGGTTTCCAATTGTACCATACATCTAGTTGCTAGCCATCCTCTGCTAGTACTTTGAACTCATCCAAACATAATAGTCTTCTCAAAAGAATTATCTGTTTTATAATGTGTGTCAGTCTGGGTTATTGTCTCTGTGTATGACTGCATTATTTTTCTTTAATTACTAAAAAGCAGCCTTACTTACTTAGTGCCTGGTTAGGGTTAGTGAATAAGTTAGCATTAGCTCAACCATTGGTCACAAGAAAGAAACATTTTATAGTGTATACTGTGCACAGTGTAATACACTCTTAACACATACACTCTCCCACTGTTTATTTCATGCCTGTTTTATACCGCTTTATCCGCACAAAGCTAAAAACACCTGGACAGGTTACAGAGCAAACACACACAAACCTCTTTACTGCTGATCTTCTTACTGTGAGGTGAAAGTGCTACCCTCTGAGCAAGGGCTCTGCAAAGAAAAATGGGTCTGTCAGAAAGTAACCAACAGACACAAGGGCAAAAATGAGAACACTACCCCTCCCAGCTAGTAATCAGAGGTGTAAATTGAACCAAGGTTGTCAAGAACCATTTTACTCTACAACACCCACGTTACAAACTGCACCACCAAATCACTCCAAGCCCTGCACGCCTGGTACATTAAACAGTTATAAAGGGAATGTGGGCCAGGAAGGGAATCTTGATGTAGAGATGTGTGCTCTAGGATAATTAGGATTCCCATCTTTGACCCATGGGTTTTGCAGGATATATTAAACGGAGACACCAAGGCACAAGAAGAATGCAATATGCTCCTTATGTTTTTCATTTATCAAAGACAGCATGTAAGCACTTCTATACTTTACAAAGGGATTTTCCGGGGCTTTTTATAGCCGGCTTTTACATGGTAAACCTCCGTGTCTTGTCACTGACTCACATTAGAGGGAAAAGACTACCTGCGTGGGCAGATAAATCTGTGCCTAATCACCACAAACTAGACCATGTGATTTTAGCAATTATCCAGCCAGTGTTACCTGGAATTCCCTACAGAGCTTTTAACCATAATGATGAATAAATGTATGCACTCGTGTTTCAGCATATAGTGTTTTGTTCTCACATTATTTGCCAAGCCAGACACGTGGCACTGGTATTCATTCCCCACCTTTAACATGTCAATAGCGAGCTGCATAATTGAGGCAAGCCTCCTTTGTTTAGTGCACTGCCCATAAAATAAGACATCTAACATGTCTTTTAAGATCAATTACAACAAATAATGAATAACACTGGATCTATATAATCAATTACAAATTATTCTGAAACAAATTAATTAGATCAAAATACTAAATATATGACCCTCCCACAGTCATCATAATGAATGACCGAATAGCAGTTTATAAAAGCTACATAAATGGAAAGAACATACTCTGTATATGTCATTTGCATTACAGATCAATTTCAAAAATGGAAATCAGTTAGCCAAAGAATGCAACTACACTCGACTACGGAAACATAATTAAAACAGAATAAAGCTTCAGCTTCAATGCTTTGTTTATTGCAAAGTCCACAAAGACAATGTAAGTCTGTTGCTTGTGGGTGCTGAGATTTCAGGTACGACTGTACATCAACAAGACAAACAGGATATGCGGGAACAATCTTCCTACAAACAGAAACCTCAGTGCTGTCAAAGAGCAAATTAAACCAAATATTGGTCCAGTTACAGATCAGTATCAGCAATGACTGGTGTACAAATATGTAAGTTCAGAAGATTAAGACGGCCAAAGATTTCATTACACTACATGTAGGAACACTCTTCTTACAAACAGAACCCTCTGTGTTGACAAAGAGCAAAGGAAACCAAATATTTTTCCAGTTAAAGGAAAAAAGATTTGAGCTAATATATTTGGAAGATAAGATCTGGTTCAAGTTTATTAAAAAAAACAAAAACAAACTAAATATGGCAGCTTATAACCATGGCAGCATGGTTACTTTTCCATATTATAGATATTTGAGAGTGTACACGGTGAAAATATTTATATGAATATATTACACAACAAATGAACCAAACGAGAGATCTGTGATGAATCAGCAGCTATTGCTTGTGATAATAAGTCAACACTTATGCAGGACAAAAAACTGGCAACCAGTAAGGAGACCAGCTACCAAAAGCCCACCTTTACTGTAGGTTGTCATGTGAATCTCACAAAATCATAGCAATTAGCCTTTTGGATTCTCTAAGTAAAGAATCTAAAGCTAAATTGAAGTATGATCATGTGATCACAAGTGAGAAGTTCCCAGTGAGAAGAAGACACATAGGTACCAGATAGTCACATAATTATGAGAAGTGACCTGAAGAGATAAAATGACTGGATTTAAAACAGCCGAAATATTTTTAAAAGATGTCTTCTCAAAAGATTAATAATAAAAAATAAAATCAAACTACAACCAAATCAAAAAATCTTCTGTTGTTGCTGCTATTGTTGTATATTTTAGTTTTTACATTGTGGGAGGAAACCAGATTTCCACTGAGAAAGCCCATTCATGCATGGGGAGAACATGCAAATTCTACACAGAAAAGCCTGGATTGCCTTTCCTGGTATTTGAACCCAGTACTTCTTGCTATGAGGTGACAGTACTAAACATTAAGCCACCCCAAATGAATTATTAAATGTGTAAATAATGTCGTAGAAATTTACTGATCGGCACAGTTTTTGTCTGAGAAATTCAATGTATTGAAATATTTTTCATTTAATCGTAATTTCAGCATGTTTGCCTTGTGAATGACTTAGTTATCCTGTTGGTTGATACTGGAGAAGATCTACGTCAGAGCTGTCTGAAATCTATCCAGTGTATGTTACCTCTGAGACTTCACTGGCGTGATATTACATGAAAGGTGCCAAATAAAGCTGGAGCTGTGCTCACCTTGAGTAATTGAAAACGAAGAGTTTTGACAGCACTGATTGCATTTGCGCTTGCTTTTCATTTCATGACCATGTAATTATCATCAATGCTAAAATGTTTTCACAGACTTTCACAAACTAGAGCAGAGAAAAGCTATTATATTCAACAGCTATTTACCTAACATTTATACTAAAGTAATATAATGTTTTAATGTTATCCTGCCATGCATTTTCAGTGTTGGTTTGTGCTTAATACACAATATAATCAAAATGATGTAGACATCTATATATTGATTTGTTTCCAGAAAGAGTCCAGAAAGAACGAACATAATGAAACCATACAAGTACTGTACTGTCATTGTTCTTTTACATCTACGTCCATCACTGCATGATGACGCTTCTGATTCAACTGAAGTTTTTCTGATTCTGTTCTGCTAGTATATTTTTTTATTTTATTTTTTGATGTTCTGATAATTTATAACATGTTTGGACGATTTTGTGTTTATATTTATATATGTGTCAGTTCTTCAGGTGAACATCAAACTGACCTCGAAGAATAAATATTGAGAAATTATTATTTCCACAATAAATTGTGTATCAATAAAAAGTATACATTTTTCAAACTATAATTTCGTTTTTTATGTCAATGTCACCAATTTTTTTTATGGCAGCCCTGGTTGTGAATGGATTGAAATCACAATATCCTCTAAATGTACTATACCATAGGTTACCATCTTGTGAGATTGTTTTTTGTTTTATTTTTTATTGTTTATTGTGCTGACACCTCGAAAAATCTCTCTATTTTACCCTTCAGTCGACTTCGACCCTGGGTTACTCTGTGGACCGCTACCAATCCCCAGAGTATCTCGGCAATTA
>JAOUQU010000012.1:2108098-2125112 GCA_028566735.1 Ammoglanis amapaensis | reverse complement strand
CTAGGTTGATCGGAAATGTGTAAATTGTCCAGTAGTCACACACAAGATCCCTGTAGAGATACAGGGTTGAGGAAAGATACTCTGGGGATCGGTAGCGGTCCACAGAGTAACCCAGGGTCGAAGTCGACTGAAGGGTAAAATAGAGAGACAGATAGACTACTAATTTATTTTAAATACTTTACGTCAACCATCATTAAATCGTAAAATAGTATTTAGCAATATGATATTTGTGTTATAGGTGTTATAATACGATTTTTAATACCGGATGATATTTAAAAAAACCTTGCAGTTACAACGGAACACCATTTTGCGTATTTAAGGGTTAATGGTCTTATACAGTGGCAACCTGGTAAAAGTGGGTCTGGAACCCACTACATTCTGATTTCTATCTTGGTGCATTAACCACTAAACCATCACTTTATAAAGAGTTTATGCCTGAAAACCACAGCAATCTGTCAACCCAACAAACTATCACATTTTTTTCCGGGATGCAATAAGTGGACTATAATTTAAATGAAGCAAAGTTCTGCTTGTACCAAAGAATGTAAAAGTTCAGTTACTGAAAAATAAAATGCTAACTGTTTATCTCCCCCTCTCAGCCTTCCATGAGGTGTCGGTGTACCCCAAGAAGGAGCTGCCATTTTTCATCCTGTTTACAGCAGGCCTTTGCTCCTTCACTGCCATGTTGGCCATGCTTACACACCAGTTTCCCGACCTCATGGGCGTCTTTGTCAAAGCCGTAAGTCTCCACAGCAGAACCTGCAATTTCAGAGTTTCACAATTACACTTAGCGTTGGAATGGAAATAAGACGAGACACATTGCTCGGAGTGTTTTCATTTATTCTCAGGTTGCAATGCCAACAGCCATTGTGGTCATGAAAAGAAGTAGCCATTCATAGGGCCTCAGGGATCATTTACATATAACATTAATGCTTATGGCAGTTTTAAAGAGCAACATTTTGTTGAAGCTTTTCGTTTCATGTATTTTGTAATTGTGTGCATGCTCTGATTAAAATATAAACGTTATTTGTTATGTACCTAAGCTACTCAGAGCCTCAGACAGGTCTGGGTATCAACCTTTTTTTGGGTGTATGTAACAAACTGCCACACACGGGTTTGTTTCATGGAATTAAGAAACCAGCAGCTCTTTAACATCCTCAGTGAACTGAAACTCTTCTCAGCTTTAGCTGACGATGTTGGAACAACCTACAACACACAGATTTAAATGAATTATTGATGTAAATGATATTAAAATCCATCTAGCAGACATGATCCAGAACAAAAAAAAACATGTTACAACTTACAGTGGCAAATGAACTGGTTTTGGCCAAATAGCAAAACGCTAGTGTGTAAAAATATGGCTGTTTACAACCCAATAAAGTGACAGCGGGGACAGCCAATCACACTTTAGCAAGAAACGGCACAACCAATCGATGAGCTTGTGGGCAATCTGTCATATTGTTTGAAGAAAATCTGGAAAAATATCAACCCAGTATCGTGAACCATATTGCATCGTGGGTAGTGTATTGTTACTTCTTAGTACACACTCATTAAGTCTAGCCTTTCAGGCTCTGTTTTGGGGAGGACTGCACATAAACAAGTGTTAACAGTTAAGGCCTCTTAATGTAATGACCAAACTATTGAATTAAATAAGCCAGCATGAGAACAGGTGAGAAAAAGCAGATCTCACTGGACCATGCCTTCTAAATCTCCTCCAGATTAGCCCTGGCTATCGAATGATGGCTGCCTGAGTGAACAGCACTCGCTTCTCATAGCGTGACTTGGACTTTTGCTTCTTATTGTTTGTTTCTCAGTGTTGTTGATCAATGTCAGTTTGCTTTGCACGCACTCACAGCTACTTGTTGCTTGGAAAAGTGAAGTCTGAGCTCACAGATTGTTCGAATCCTATTTGACACGGTCATACACAATGACGCGTGCTTAGTCCCCCACACACATGCACATGCGTTCTGTTCTCCACTAATATCATTTCATCTGATCTTAAACTAAGCGCTGTGAGGACACAATAGCTCATACTCTATCTTTTTATCACCCTCGTTTATCATGTTGCAACAAGTATTTACATTAGCAATATCTCTTCCCTGGATCTGGGGGTGAAATAGATGAGGCCTTTCCGTCTCCATCTCCCAGCGTGAGCATTTCGCCTCTTTCACTGCCAGTACAATTTAAACTTTCCATATTTTTTTCATAAACATCTGCTCATCTGTGAAACGTATGGCTTCGTAAACACATTAAGCGTTTGTTTAAGGTGGACCGTGCTGTGGCTCTTCAAGCTCCTTTCGGATTCGTGGCTCCATGCTGCCTCCTGTGTATTGGCCCGAGTTTGTAGAAATGTTTCTACAGTGTTTGTGTCTGGCCTGCGTCCTTCTCAGGCGGAGATTCAAACAGCGAGCTGCAGTTCTAGATTACTAACAGGGATGTAACAATGAACTATATACATAATGCGATTCATGATACTGAGCTCCCAATATGATTTTTTAAACAACCTGAAATTGAAAACTATTTGTAGTCAATAAAAAATCCTTTCTTATTTCTTTTTAGAAAAAATAAGGAAAATAAAGTTTAAAAAAGATTAACCTTTTATCTAAACAGCAAATGATCTTCTAAACTATACCAGCATACTAATCCATGTTTTCTGTAAAAAAAAGGCTTATTAACTAAAAATATTAATGTTTCTGATTATATTGTTTCACGTCATTGATTAAATCATCCTTACAGTACTAACTCTACTGCATGATCAGAAAAAGAATCAACAATCTGGTTAAGCTTTTTATTTGATTTGTACTAATAACATCAGAGATGAGTTTTACAGTGTGGAGAATATAAAATATCGTTTTGAGAGGATTCATCTGGTTTAACAAAGATTTTATATTTAAGTGTCTATCTGCCATAATTTAGCTGATATAGTTCTGATATGGCAGTAAATTTCAAAATTACAGGGGCATCTCTGGATTGGTGGTTAGAAAACTTTGCTTGTAATTAGAAGGTGGCCGGTTTCGATTCAGAAAGTCAACAGGTCCTGACTAAAGTACCCTTGAGCCAGACACCTAACCCCTAAGTGCTCTCCAGGTGTTATGGCTAGGGCTGCCCAAAGTACCGAGCATATGTGCGCAAAACAGCCCCCTAATGTGTATTTGCTTGTGTGTACGTTTTAATGTTTCACTGTATGGATTGGATAAAATGGATTGCAGTATGTAAAAAGCATGGTGGTGAAAAAGGATTCTGAAGTTAAATAAATTGTATTTTTTTTTTTTACCAATTTCTTTTACAGTTTTTCAGCACTCTCTTCGCACCCCTGGGATTTTTTGCAGACAAGATGGAGAATTTTATGCCTTCCTGCCTTTGGTACCAGCTAACAAGAATCTAAAACTCAACCCCCCCAACACATACACACACACACATACACAGATACCCAGATGTCAATCTACTGGATGTGTAGCATCAAATGTGCTAAGCAGTTCAATGTGTGAACCGTGCTGACAGTAATAAAATGTTCTCAGCGTTGTCATTTTGATCAAATCTTCTTTAGTCTTGTTCTCTTTTCTTGGTGAGATCTTTTTGAAAACCTGATTTGAAGTTTGTCACCTTGGATGCTATTATTCATGCAAAAATATCATACATGTTTCTTTCCTGGGGCTGTGAAACTGGTATAGTGCCAAGATGCCATAGCAACAACTGGCAGGACTGGCTTGTTGGCAGAAGCTGTAAATCAGAGGAGTGTTTTTAGCATCTCTTATGAGTAAGTGTCCTGAACAACTCTACACCTTATGGGATCAAAATCGTCCTCGCTATTATTTGATGGCTTTGTCTTTTATTTATTGCTGTACAGCAGATCCATTCATTTTAAAATATCTTTCTCACTATCAGATTGTTTGAAGTTTTTCCATGAGTCAGTTTAAATTATAATGCAATCAGATCAGATTTGGCTTAAAGAATTTTAGAGTGAATTAATGTCTTATTTGGTGGTTGCCCTTTCTTTGGATTTACTTCATTTGCCATTGGCTAGTAGTTTAACGCTTTACCACAATTTGATTCATGAATTGATGATGGGCTTTATACTATTTATTTCTGTAGCTTGCGGTCATTTCTTTTGTTTTTCTCCAGCTGGTGTTGGCTATTACGCTAGTTTCATTCCAGTTGGTGGTGGCTATTACTCTGGTTTTATTTATTTATGTTGGTGGTGTCCTTTTACCAGCCTTTGCCTAAGCCTCTTCGTTGCATAAAAGCAATGTATCCTGAGTAGCTTCAACTGTAATTCCCAAGGGCCTCCGAACTAAAATCACTGTAAAAGTAGCATTCTTGCCAGTTGATGCATCATATAAGAGTTTTTTTATGTGTTAATCCCACAGTGCCAGCCTGGTAAGCTCTGTTTGGCAGTGGGCCTGCTAACCCTCCGAAACGATCACCTCTGGAATCCACTGCACACCCAGCACCAAAGGTCATGTATACATTCCACTAGGCTCCACTATAAATCTGGTCATTCCTTGGCACTGACCAGAGACATAAACTACAGCCTCCAGAACTGCACATCACAGAACCGCCTTGGAAGGAGTTGGGCTTAGCTAAATTATGAAAGCATACACAAAATGTTAAAAAAAATTACAGTATTAATTTTACATGTAAAACATCTCGATACACAATGTTTTAGCGACTATTTTAATAACATACTGTCTTCAGTATGTTCTTCACTTTCAAGAGTGCATATCGATATAAAACGACATCAAGACAAGATTTAAGCCTCGAATGAAAGACTTAAATGAACATAAAATCATTTGTATATTAATATGAGTTAAAGAAAAATGCAGCATTGAAGCACACTATCACCTTTGTTTACAAAGATACACCAACCAGGCATACTATTATGAGTTCTGACAGGTATTGTGAGATGATTTCTTAATTACAGCTCCTGTTAGTGGGTGGGCTATATTAGACAGCAAGTGAACATTTTATCCTCAAAGTTATTGTATTAGGAGCCCAGAATTGTAGGGAATCACTGCCTTCTCAGTCAGTGTGCCATCTTTTAATTTTGCTTTAACCATTTACCCACTATGCCTCTATACTTTGAACCAATGTTTGATTAAAAGAGTTGTTTATTGGCCAATTGTCCCGTCTGGAAAATGTGAAAAGATAATATTATACTTGGCCCATTGAAAACAGCTTGTGGGGGGGTTTCACCCCGACAAGATCATTATCATGAACACGTGACTTCAAATGAATGCAGTATTAGGACCACACACTTTGGCACTGTGTGAAAAGAGTCATGTCATGTTTGGATTCATTGACCCTTTAATCGACTATTGTTAATGGGATCTGGCATGAGAAACTAACAGCCTGAGCTGCCAAATGCAATGATTCACATTTCAGACTAGTGTGCTAATTGAATCGGTTGTTCTGTTTAAGAAAGTGTTCATTTTAATATCGTTCATAAGGCACAGAGGGCTGATTTTACAATGTTTCAAATAAACACACTGACGTTTTTCCCAGGTCTTTCTCAATCCAAGTTTTTTTCATCTGGCAAAAAAATAGGTGTGAGATCGAGTTGTTGAATGGCAGAAAGCATAATCAAGAGTTTCAGCATTTCAAAAATGTATCCTTGGATAAGATCCAAGCCCTGACAGCAAAATCAATAAGCAACACACACACATGCTCAGTGAGACTGATTGAGATCAGACTCAGTTTGTCTTATCTGTGAATCTGCAATCTTGCTTGTCAGAACAAAACGCACTATATATGGTGAATAGTATTCATCAATTTAGCTAACGAAATCACTGAAATGAATATCATTGACTAATTTTATAAAATGTGTATGCTTCCCTTTGTGTAGAATGATTAAAAACATGTTCTGT
Organism: Ammoglanis amapaensis; assembly: GCA_028566735.1. Lineage (NCBI taxonomy): Eukaryota > Metazoa > Chordata > Actinopteri > Siluriformes > Trichomycteridae > Ammoglanis > Ammoglanis amapaensis. The sequence goes on along the minus strand of JAOUQU010000012.1, from coordinate 2,119,248 downwards.
TCTCGTTTGATTGGCCCCTGTGCACAAAGAAAGGTCTATTAAGATGTGATTTGAAGAATTTGAACTGAAAGAACCTCAGTGGTCATCACAGAGCCCTGACTTCCATCTCAGTAAGCACTACCAAGATAAAATAAATTGTTGATCAAAAGATCGGCCTTCTATTCTAACATTATGGACTTAATATTAGCAAATTCTTGCATTTAAAATGTTTGTTAAGGCTGCAAAGTCTTCCACAGTGTGTGGTACCCAGGTAGTTAATGAGTAATACATAATGTGAGCAGAGGTAATTGAATCCAGGCACCCAGCTTGAATTGTGATTGAATGGTAGGTACAATATTGTAAATAAAATGCATATGAAAAGGGGAGATTTGCTAATTAGCACTTCGATCATGTGAAGCAATAAAATAACAATTAGTTTGGAGTAGACCATATGGTTGGTGTGTATAAGCTCACAAGCAGGTATGGACAGAAACTTTTCAGCCACACTGTGAGAGATTTACATGTTTACTCTTTGCAGAATTACTCAATATTCTATTATATGAGTCATCATTCATTATCTGTAATATGTCTAATTGTATAAGGCTGTAAAATATGAGGCTGTAAAATGATGCATTTTCTAAATGTAGCAGCTGTTTATTTTCTTATATCTACTTAAAATAACAAAACAAATGTTGTGAGAATGGAATTTAAGGATTTCATATCTTACCATCAGAAAAAGTGTGAATAGGTAATTTGCTGCATAAGTGCTTACATTATCATACAGTTATTAATATACTTATACTAATATCTTACAAGAGCTACAGATGTTCTTCTGAGAGTTTCTAATCAATCTTTACTGTCTACTGAATTTAACAGCATCATAGAAAATAATGTGTTTTGCAGATTTGTTACTGTAATTGGACAAATCAGATGTATACCAGTATGCCTTGAATAGTCTACTGAGAATCCTCAAACTCCGTTTCAGTCAGCTGAAGTCACTGGGGCTTTTTGACCTGTGGGGTTTGTACCATATCTATTTTAGGGACATGGTTTTTTGAGATTCTTGATATTTGTTTGGCATTTCTGACCATTCTCACCTGAAAAATGCATTTCAGGTTTGTTACCAAAACCTAAACATCGCACTGTCAGTTACGATTATTCAGTGACGAAAAAAATTGCTGCGAAGTTACAATTGAGTATTACACTAGTGGAGCGGTCCGTTCTGATACCACCAAGGCCGATAACAATCTGCATCCAGAGTTTTGGCTGTCAGTCAAACTGCTAGACTTTTGCAACCATTTGGCTCAGTGTAGCATGTTTTCAGCTTTTATTTACAAAAAAAGCAAGTTTGCTTAGAATAACTAACCCTAACTGATAGTGATACAAATCATACAAATTCCTATGATGTGCACAGAGCAACATTGAATAAGGTCAGGCTGTAATAGCTTTTAAACTTCATATCTGAATCATCAAAATTGCATAGTTTGTATGATGTGCACCGAACTGATTATATTATTTCAGCTTATCAATATTGTTGGGAGGGAGAGGTTGGTTGGAATGGAAAGTGCATGCCCAAAAACATTGAAACTCCTGAGACTGTCTGCCAGATTGTTATTGACCTAAAACCATGAATACATTTCGGAAAAAATATTGTGTGATAGTTCTACGTTTGTCACATCCATCGTTGTCAACACAAGCTATATACTACATTTGTTCCAGTTGCACTTTCCCTCTAAAAGTCCATCCAGGTTCACCGACCTGCAGGCTGAGACGAGGAAAAAAGGACAGTGCAATCGACAGCACACTTGAGAAAAATGAGACATTAAAAATATGCCAACCCAAGCATTCAGGTAAGATCCAGCCAGTCAGGGCGCTTGTGTGGTTTGCAGGTGTGGATGTCCACGGTATCCTCACAGTCTCGGCACTCCACTGCACAGCACCATTTGAATTTGCATTCGCATTTGGTGACCCGTCTAACCCGAGTGGTGTCATATCCACGGCCACAGCACATGACTTCACAGCCTTCCATGCCCTTGGAAGATTTATTACACACCCTCCCTGCTGTGCCCAGAGAACCTGAAACAGACGTGGAGAAACATATTTAGGGTGATGACACATCCACTGTTCTTCCAGACAGTCAGCAGTGTGGTTAAATAAAACATTTATTTGACTTGATGCTTTTGCAAATTTGTCCAAGAAGAAATATATATACTTATAAGACACTTATAAGTACCACTTTCTTATTTTACCAGCTCAGCTGCCAGTTTATTTGTACATATGCTTTGTGGTTATGCCCAGCTACCTACCATATTGGTGTAACTCGTGGGTTTACGTGCATTTGTATTTGCAGCATTTAGCAAAAGTTTTACCCCAAGTTATTACAAACTATCACTCAAAGCAGTTCAAGACTTTGATCAGTGGTGAAGGTGTTTTTTAAATTATATATCCTAAATTGTAATCATGGGCGGCACGGTCGCCTCACAGCAAGAAGTCCAGCGTTCGATCCCCGGGTCGGGCTGGGGACTTTCGGTGCGGCGTTTGCATGTTCTCCCCGTGTCAGCGTGGGTTTCCTCCAGGTACTCCGTTTTCTTTCCACAGTCCTAAAACATGCACTAGGTTGATTGGAAATTGTCCAGTAGTCTCACAAGTTCCCACCACTTACTGGTGGTTGTCGTCAGTAACGGCATCCAGACGGAAAACTCTGCTCCAAACATTAACGTTCTACCCCAGGAACTGGGAAAATGGACGATAAAAAAGAATAGATAGAGAGAGATATAATATTTCGTTTCAAGTCCTGCCCCCGGAAAGAACCCCGGTATAGAATAATTATAAAGATACCCATATTACAAATAAACATGTAGTAAACAAAAATGTTATATTCTTTTTTTTCTTCAGTAGCTCGTTTGGCTAACTTCTATCTCCTGACTTCTATCTCCACTTATAATACACATCTTAAACATGACGTGTGCTACACAGATGATCCGCTGACCACAGATTATTGGAACCTCAGTCTTACTAGCTATTATTTGGATGGTGGACCATTTCCTTTACAGAGTGGAGATGGCACTGGAAAGCATCAAGTGCTACAGTGTTCCATGAGTCTTTAAAAGCCCTAATGTTACTGCTGGTTTGAGAGTGTTCTGCCAACTGAAAATATCACCAGCATTGATTTGTGGTCAGAATCTTTCCACTCGTGAAATATTAACACTTTAACTGAGTCATTTAAACACTGTACAGAACACTGTCCCTATTATATAACCAAATTTTGTTAGAACTTTATTTAAATAAATACACTGTACTGATAACTCATGGTTTCCATGTGTGATATGCCAATGTCTTTCATGATCGTCATTAGTAATCAATTTCTAACCACTGTACACTTGCCCTGTTTTGGTTCTCACATCTGCCGTGACATTAAGGGGATTAACAAACCCGGCAAAACTGCCATGACTGATAAATGTCTAATAAACGCTCGATTAACTACTACCTTAAGCACCGAATCCATGATTGTCATTCATGATGTATTATACAGATAAAGCTGAAATAACATTTCTTTCGATTTCATAGATAGAATTCAAAGCTAAGTTATAGTCTTCAACATATCAAAAGGTGGCAAATCTTAAATCTAATGGTAGTAAATCATTTACATAAAGTTGAGATCTACTTTCACTGGCTTAGGTGAGATCTACTGGCTTAGGTGAGTGGTGTGGTGAGTGTTGGCTATTTACCCACCTGCTGAGCGATCTAGAAGACAATAGTCTGGTGAGTTTTCTACATACACCAGCTCGTTTTTGGTTGTTCCTCTGAAGTTTTTGTCGGCAGCCATAAACCCTGTTCCATCCTGGTTCATTGTAACCTCAACTGCTGTGTTGTACTTTTTCCTCAAGTAATCACCAGTGCGCCGGAAATCAGACATAGCAAGCCAACAAGTCCTCAAAGTGCAGGAACCACTGACTCCATGACACTTACATTCTAGCTTCATGAAGCGTTTCACAGCCTAAGGGTAATTAACGGTTGATTAATAATAATCAATTGGAAACAGCAATTTGTTCAGTTATATTACTTATTTTAAGCTTAAAATCTTAAAACTTTTTTAAAAAACAATGACCCACTGTAGCTTGAAATCTAGTGACGTTTGAAAAAAGTAGATCTCAAGTGGATTAATCCTCACCATTCTTCCACACCGGTTGTTGTGGATGTTCATGAGTGCCCGGGCATCTTTGACCATCTTCTCCTTGGCATCTACAAATGCCTTAGCTAACCTGATGCCATAATTAACATTGTCGCTGCAGCCACCCCAGTCGAAGTCACCCATTTCATCAGCAGCCTTTCCTCTTTTCTGGGTGTCACAGGTGCACATCTGGAGCTCTCCTTGGCTGCAGGCTCTGGTGATGGCATATACAACACCAGCGGAGGAGATTGCATACACAAAAGCTGCCTCACGGCTGCCTGTCAGGATTGTGAAAGAAAGAATGTTATCAGTTATCAGGAAAAAGCAAAAACATTTAATGCTTTTTCATTTTTTTGTGTTATGCTTGACGTAATCATTCACTGAAGGTCTAAATCTTGGACTTGCTAGGTCTGTTTGAGTGTGTGAGGCCACCCTGGAGCTTCCTAGATGGATTCAGACCAGCGCTCCCTCACCTTCGGTGTCTGGATGACTGCCTTCACAGCCTTGAGGTGTGTTTTCTTCCTGCCACAGAGACCATGATGACCCCTATTCCCCTCATTATTCATCCTCCCGCTTATGCACTTAGCCAAAACAGAGGATAATATGTCAAAGTTAGCAGCTTTGTCTGTCTGCCAGAGTCATCTTCACAAATATTTACATCTCCTATTACTGTTTATATATCAGCTGTGCTGATTCTAGCCACTCTGTCCTCTCTGTGTGGAGAATATCCTGTCTCTAATTATCATTCTCTTTCCTTCCTTGACGTCCTAGCATTTTGGATCTCTAAAAGGTCCTGGCTATTTTCCCCCTTTTGTTATGTTAGAGCTTATAATCAGTAATAAATAATTACATCCCTGAATAGCTTCAGACTATTTATACTACTGTTATTCTGGCGTTTTATGGTGCTATGAAAGATAAATAAAGGTAGAACATACTGCGGAGCATGACACGACCAAAGACAGTGTGGTCACGTTCCATGGTACTACAGTTCCACCTGTGGTGCTGAAACTGGTGCTGACATTCCTGAATCCACTCTTTGGCTCCATCTCCGATTGACTGCATCAGGTCCGGGTGTCTATGGCACAACTGTCGCTGCTTGTTGACCAGACCTGGAATATTGTCACAAATGACCCGCGCACCAAGTGCACCAATGTACCTACAGAAAGGAAAAAAAAACTAAGTAGGACTACTAATCTTTATTTACCTCAACTGGGTAACAAGTTTTTCTCATACCATGCTTTCAATACCAGCTTGTTTGTACCTAAAATGCTTTTGATCTTGATATCGTTATCCTGAAACAAGTTAGCCTAAAGGTAAATAATTTTAGAGATAATTTCCCCACAACAGTCGGTCAGTTTAATCATTTCAATCGCTTAATTACCCAAAGCTAAAAGTAGTTATGGAACCCAAGTATTCAACATGCTATGCCATGTTTTCCAGGTGTTTGCCTTTTTTTGTTGTAGAACCAGATTAAGGTGGGTGTCCCCATGTCTGTGTGGGTTTCCTCTGGGTACTCCGGTTTCCAAGACTTCTTGCTGTGAGGCGATAGTGCTAACCACTGTGCAACCCTTGAATTAACATTACTTTTAAAATGTATCACTCCACAGCAGTAGTTGTTCTTCAAATCGGAAAACTGCTGTTATGCTCAAAATTGTCGTGATGTTGTACATATTTTAGACACTGACTGATAGACCTGATAACAGTAAAGTTTAGATTTCAATAGCTCCTTTGCTAACAGTGTGTGTGTGTGTGTGTGGGGGGGGGGTAACATTGACTTTCACTAATCTCTCCTATTTGGGAAATTAAGTGAGTATTGGCTATGACTTAATGTCAACTTACGTTTTCTTATATCAAAATGTATCCCTTTTCTGGTAATACAAAGTGAATAGCTTATAGTCCATCTGGCAAAAAACAACAACTCCTGTATTAAATAATTCAAGTGAACATTAATGAAGTATGTAAGTGCAAGATCATTCTGTGAAATGAGTTTACCGGTATCTTTAGGGACTAGAACATACCTTGACTTTTACCTATTTGATATTTTCAATATAGAAGCATCCTGAAATAACCTGGCTGAATGCTTAAGGACTATACAAATACAAGTAGAACATGCATACAAAAATGAGCCAGACTGCCTCACCTGGGATCAAACCCCAGGACCTTGTTGCTGTGAGTCGACAGTGTTACCGACTTAAAAATCAGGTTAAAAATCAATTAGACTTTGCAACTTAGATTGTCATCAACTGATAAGCCTAAAAAGTTCAATACAACAACAATTGAAAGTTCCTTCACTTTTATAACTATGTTATTGTGTTATTAAATAGCGGTATGTTTCACAATAACATTTTAAATGTAATTTATCTCATTTATAAATCAACTAAATAGGCACATGACTGATTTTTTGTCGCACTAGTGGATCTTATCCAGTAAATTTAAACCACGTTAGTGAGGAATCCAAATAAATCCATGGCTCAGTTTCCACTCCTCTTATGGACGTCCCTGTCTGTACTCATACACACATACACACACCCGGTCAACATGATGTCTCCTTCCCAACAATTACCAGTTTATACATCACACTCACACAGTCAGCTACATGTGGCAGAGATGAAAAAATACTTTAATGTTTAAAGCCTAAAATGGGGTGCACATAAATTGATTGCTTTGAAGACAACAGTCCCCATAACTTCACAACTGACTGTACTGTAGGAAATGAGCGATATTTATCACCGCAGTTTATGCATGCCAAGGGCACAAAGCCATAACTGTCTAACAAACTAAACTCCACACTGCCAGATTCCTACTGCCTAATGTGGAGCAAAGGGACCTTTTCACATCTATTAATTTCAACATCAATTATTTCAACACATCTACAAACATACAGGTACAGTGTTGATGCTCTCTTGGTTGAGAAAGAGGACAACATTCACATTGGCGGGAGACATGTATTGAAAGACTCTAAAATTGGGTAGGCTATTGAAACTCTGTTGTTTACACAGCTGTAAGACTGTAAACCAATAGGCCAAAAAGTAGTAAGATTCTGAAAAGTGTTGATACTACTTCCACCGAGAGGAGAGAAGGTCTTTGGATGCTGCAATTAGTGACAAAGAGAAACATTTAATCGTGAAATCTAGCAATGTTTCATCATCTCGGCTGTTAAGAGAGGAAATACAACATGTCACCACAATGAAATAAAGTGTGCGGCCCTAAACATTATTTTTAATGCATATTTTTTAAATTTACAGCTCCAGCACCTAATTGTGTCACTTTAAATAAAATTTGCATTTTAGCTATTGCATTTTCTCAACAAATATTAAATATGTAAAAAAATATGTGTAATCAAAAAGTATTGCTTAATAATATATAGTTTTATGCATTTTGACTACTGATGGAAACAAAGATGCTTCTTTAATTTAACCATTCACAACACAAATTAATAAGGATAAATTGGGAGGTGTGTACAATTTGTTTGCTTGGAATCAGACAATTTATACTTGTTTCATTTGTGATGGTCTAATGAAACATTAGAACAGGCTGGTAGTCCATTCCCGGGGACTACACCTTTACTTTATTACTGACACATATCAGAATTAATGTGAGATGCTAAGAGATCAAACTTATTACTCATTGTGTATTAGTTTACATGATTGGCAATTTACATTTGGTTGTCATTTGGGACAATATGCACAACTGTTTATTTAAATTCGTCAATCTTAAAAAGTATTTATATCTCATTTGATAAATGTAGTTGATAATTGTGGTGTTAGTCATGTTAACAAAGCTTGTTTAACACAGCTGTTCAGATATGTTTTATGATTGCACAAAATTTGCATCATTTGATTATGGAATACATTGTTTTTTTTAAACATAAATAATATTCTATTAAAATAGTTTGCTGTGGTCTCTAAGAACTGAAGTAATCTTCTCCATTTTCACAACGATTGATTTTTGGTGTGTGATCATCTCTCAAACAATGAAAACATTTTACTTGCACATTTGATACCTCTATCGTAATGTAACAATTATAATTCATGCGTTCTATTTTATAAATAGTGCCTTATATCTTCTTTATAAATGTGTAATCCCTTTTCATTTACATAAACAGTGATAATAACATTAAGCATGTTAAATAAAAACTGAACAGGATGAAATACTTGTTTTTTTACTACATTTAAGTAATAAGAATGTAATTAGAATAGTTACAGATGCAGAAGATGAAAGGGTGCTCACCACCAGGACGAGTCCACACTGGGGGTGAACATGAGGAGAAGTAGTATAAAGGAGAAACAGATCCTCTGCTCTCTTTCAGGTCCCGCAGCCGCACTGCCTGACATGTGTCTGGATTTATCCAGCGTCAGCATCTTCATCAAGTACAGATTCAATTTAAAGTAAATCCTGTGTGGGTTTCTTCTCCTAAACCTCTGATACATCAGTACAGCATCGTTCTTCTAAAACATCTGCACTTTGGGCTTCAAAAGTCTCTCGTTCTCCGATAATCCTGAATGAAGCACGTGAATGTCCGTCCTGGTATCCAGCATCACAACTCCCAGTTCAGCCAAACATCTGTTTTCTTTAAAGATGTTTCATCTGGAATGATGCATCTGACATGTCGTCGAGTGTAGTGCACTGAATCACTGTAGTGTTGTAAAGAATTGTGCAGTGAACTGTTATCAAGTCTGTGTACTTTAGTTGTGTAAAGAGTTGTGTAGTGAATTGTATTCCAGTCAGTTCACTGTAGTGTTGTAAAGTGTTGTGTGGTGAGCTTCAACTGAGTCTAGAAGTAAGCCGTAGTGTAATTAAGTGTGGTGTTTAGTGTACCGGAGTGTTGGTCCAATTTAGTAAAGCGTATTGTATTTCCTAGTGTAGTGTAATCTAGTCCTGTGTAGGTCTAGTGTATGTATTGATTACTAGTGTAGTCAATCGTTTGTGAATCGTAGTCTAACCAATGTAATCAACAACGACTGTAGTGTAGTTTAGTCTAGTGTAGACTAGTGTGAAGTATTAAAGTTAAGCAAATTCTAATCTGCAGAATCAGACTGACAGAAATATCATGTGTACACATAGGTGGTGGGAGTGATTGGCTCCCCCCCACCACACGCACACACACACACACACACACACACACACACACACACACACACACACACACACACAGACACACTCTATCTCTCTCCCTGGTTGGACAGGATCCAGGATCATTGTTTACCTCAATGTGTCTGCATGGGGTTTGTCCATGTAAGTTGGTTTCCTCATATCATCCAAAAACAGGCACATAATGGATTGGCTGCTATGAGACCCCATAATGAAAGGGGTAAATACATGTGTAAGTGTTTGCTGTCGGTGGACATACGAGGTGTTTTCTTGCCCTGGGGTAAGACATAGGTTAATAGCAAGAACTGTTGGCACAGCTAGTTAAGGAGGCGATGGGTTTCCTTTTACCCACAATGAAGGAGGATTTTCTGCTCGAAATTTATCCCTAGAATCAGTGAGCTGGTAGACGTATAAGTGTGTGCTGCTCTACAATAGATCAATAGATCTGGGCTACATGGAATATGAATGACGTCAAATACACAGTAATAACATGTTAATGGTTACTTCAATGAAAATGTGTTTGTCTTTTAAATAGAATTAGTTCAGCACAAAATATGATAAATAAGTAAAAAATTTGATGAAATGTCAAAGTTCATAAGTTTTCTGCAGCTGTAGACAGATGGACAGATGAGACAGATAGATGAGACAGACAGATCAGTGTGGGTACCCGGCAACACTGATACCATTCTCTGAAGTTCAGCTGGTGTAGGTAGCCCAGACCAGCTTATTCAGTCTATATTTAGTGCAATGAATACATTCTCTGAAAAGATAACTGACATCCCAGCCACATTTCAGGATTTGACTTTGTCGACATAATTGCCCAGCCTGTTTATATTACATCTTGTGTTATTATGTCGAGTATATATGCTTATTTATACACTATTATCATGTAAATTTAAGTAGGTCAAAAGGAAGGAAGTTTCCTCACACAGTACGATTAATTAATGACCTCTAAACTGGTGAACATGCTAGATTATAAAATTTCCTGTTACATTTCAATGACAAATGGTTTTAGCACTGATTAGTATGTATGAAGGTTAACAAAGATTCAGGGAGTTTTCATTTAGAGTCATTTTCATAGAGCTTTATGTTTTTATGCAGTTAAACAAATGCAATACACATTATTATTGTGTAATAACAAACAGCTAAGTATAGTACAGCTAAGTATTTGTTTTGGTAATAATCACAACAGAATGATTTTTCTCTAGGGATGAGGAAGGCATGGACACACTGGTAGGCTTGTACTCTTCAGCAGAGAACAGGGCTTTGTGGCTGGGACCAGTGTCAAATAATTTGTGGAATAATGATTGCTATGCCAGTACCTAGAGACTGTGGTCGAGTTATTAATTCACCATTGAAAAAAATGCTACTGTGGATTAAGTTTAAGTCCTCCAGCATATTGAATTGATGACTGATAAATCCATCGAAAACATTACTGTATTGAATCAATATGTAAACCGACGAGAAATAATGTGGAAATTAGAATCCTCAATTGAGGATTTTGCTACCCTTTCACTACATTTATTAACATTGATTTGAGATAAACATTTCCCTAGATTTGCAGAAGTTATTGAGTGCAAACTGGATACAGCTTTTAAATCCAAAAATAAAATAATTATAGAGATGTTTCTAGGCTTGATATAATATATACTTGTCTTAATTCTACAGTAAAGCAAAGCTGAGACAAAAACATGATGGATGGCTTCTAATTGACTGCAGCAATTTCTGACAAAACATGCAAAAAATATTTAATGATGCACACAACTCTGAACATATAGCCTCTTTTGTATATTTTTTTGTATATTTATATTTTGTATATAGACTTTCGAGAGAGGACGCTTCGCTCGTTACGGAGAATTTGTTTGTTGCTTTCAGCTAAGAAAGTTTTTAATGAAGAAGTTTAGAAGTT